>PVJS01038098.1:0-19579 GCA_004027185.1 Glis glis
GGTTCAATCCCCAGTACCGCAAAAAAAAAAAAAAAATGGATAAAGGATATAAATATAAGACCAGAAAACACACCCTCATCAAGGCTTTGGTGAAAATGAGTAACCCCAAGAATTTTCATTCTATTTATACATAATAGGAATCTTTCAGGACATTCATCAATTATTCCTAGAGGAAAAAAATCAAGTACTAAGGCCATTTGAAATCACATGGTATAAACAATTAAACTTTTTATCAGCTTTTGCAAATTTCTGTCCTTGGTATTATTGTGTTTTCTTTCACTAGCTTACTTATGCTCTCAAATTGTGTTTGCATCCAACTTAAAGTTGGCTTTGCATTTTGGTTGATTTGACTGAAATCACATTTTAATAATTTATAATGACCTATCTTTAACATATAATAAAATACACAGACATAGCAATCTTTATCTTAGCAGCTACAGATGACTGATCTCAACTGCTACCAACAAAGGCAAGTCGTAGGTGGGTAGAAATGTCCTTTTGGAGCCCTTTCTTGTCTTGTTAATCTTCACGTATCCACGTCGTGTGTGTATGTTTTAATGTTAGAGGCTCAAGGTCTCAGAAAAGCTTCAGGGAAAGCATCTTTAGAACCAAATTGAAGTGTGCTTTATTTTAATTGTCTCCCATTTGGAAAACAAATCCAGAACAGGATATTGCAGGACCTGAATATTTATACAACATAACCCTTATTTCTATCACACACCATTATTTATGTACCACACTCTGCAATTGTTGTTAACTCTCTTTGTCCTTGGTAACCAGGTGAATGTTACTACCAGTCACATTTTACTGGTAGGCACTTTGAGAAAATGAGTATGTAAACAGTATTCCTCCACACATTCTGCATACAGATTCTGTTGGACGCCACTAAAGAGAAACTAGGAAGGAAGCGCAGAGCTTCCCTGATGAGATAAGAGAGGCGAGGAAATGTTTTAACCAGTGTTTTGAACCTGACTGGTTGAATTTAATTGAATGAACCTGGGTTAGGAAAGCAACTATTCTAAGGTCTGCAGAGAATATGGAGATAAATATGAGACAGTTCTAATCTCTCAGAGGTCAAAATCAAGAGAGGCATGTGGTTTTGTAGCTAACAGTAATGTAGTCAGAATGTTATGATAGAAGGAAGGAAAGGAGACATTGATTTCAGTTTTGAGGTAGGCTGTGAAGTTTGGGTAGTGTTTAAAAACACTTTTAATTTTGAAAGAATTGAAGACTCACAAGAAGTTCCAAAAATAGTATGGAGAGATCTCAAGTACTCATTCCCTGACGTCCCCCAATGGTACCATCTTACAAAACTACTATAAATTATCAAAAACCAGGAGACTGACATTGGTGAAGTACAGCTAACTAGACTATACTTTATTGAATCATCTTTTAATATGCAGAACTGGAGATGGAAAGGAGACAGAAGCTCCAGGTTGAAGAAATGGCATTTGGTTGAAGGGAACTCATGAAGGAATATGGATTATTCAGTATATGTGCCAAAAAGGACTTGTAAATTGGACAAGCCTTCCACTTCACAAATGAACTAATGAAGACCAGAGAGATGAACTAGTTTGCTTGTTTAATTTTATCTCTCTTTTTAGTTAGTAAACTTTTGGTATATTTAAGCATCATACACCTAGGCACTGATCTCCAGGTATTCCTCCCCAAACTATTTTATTTGGTGCAATAAACACACATTTATCCTTTTAGAACCTGTATGGAGCACCCACTGTTTGAATAGTTTTTTCCTCTGAGTCTCAAGAGCCTACTGCAGTACCTGGCACAGAGTGATGCTCAATAAATTTTATTGGATAAATGAACAAACATATTCCTTTTTTACTTCCTAGAAGCTGAAGAAGAGGAAGATCAACAGAGGGTAATAACAGGATAAATTACATCCACAATTAACCAACTGCAATGGAAACTCATTATTAAAAGTCAATTTTCGGTTGTAGAGAATGACAGCTGCAAGATGGAAGTTGGGCAGGGAAGCACATTTAATCTGAATTATGATGAATTAAAAATGTACACAGGTAATTACCCCCATCCCAGCTACACTGCAGTAAAGCTGCAAATAAAAGGTCTGAGTATCCAATGTGCAAAGTTGTATATTCTCATCTTCTGCATTTTGAACACATGTATCAGACATCCCTTCACTGGGATTGTTATGGTTTTTAGCTTAATTCCAAGCTTAAAAACAGAATCATTACAGAAATGCTGCTTTTCTTATTGAACAGTCTGTAAGATAGCTTGTTGCCAAATTAAGTTGCACACAGCACTTGTTAACTTAATTAGCAACCTAATGGCTGAACCATAGCCTGACAAAATGCCTGTTGCCTTGGATGGGAATTGCAGTGGAACTATAGACATTTCAAGAGAAGCTCAATCCAGTGGTTATTTATTTTCTCTTCGGGGCTAGAGGGAAACCTGATTGCCTAGGAAGATCTTCCACTTCCTATTCAAGATCAAATCACTTTCCCAGGAGCCCGTACCTTCCAGGGCTATGCGCCATGTCTTTTTCAGAGGCTGCACGCAAGAGAACTCCCAAAGGGCTAATGAATATACTCCTGCCTCCATAAATAGCACAGAAAGCAAACTAATTAATTAAAGGACGCACTGAATGAACTCCATTTATCACCAAATGGCTCAAGCAATAAACAATTTTTTAAGAGCTTATTGAAAGCAGGAATCAAAAAAGCAATTGTCCAGGCTTCAGCCTGGTTTATTTGTGAATATCCCTAGATTAGCATCCGTTTCAAGGCTGAATGCTGGAGACACACGTGGGAAATTTTATGCGAGAGTGGGTCTGCATAGGTTGACTCACCAAAATAAAAAAATCTTAAATTGTTGTTGAGTTGTCTCTTTTCTTCAGAATTTGTTGACAATCTTCGGGCTCAGCTATAATCCATTTGTTTTTGATTCCTGGAAGATAGATGTTCAATGTGTGTGCATGTGTGTGTGTGTGTGTTGTTGGGGATTGAACCCAGGGGCATTGTACCTCCAGGGCACACCCAGCCCTATTTTATTTTTATTTATTTTTAATACTTTTATTGGTGCATTGTAGTTTCACATCATAATGTAGTCCATAGTGATAGTGATACACACACACAGCAATTGGCGAGTTTTCCCCCAGCTGCCTCCCCACTCCCCCTCTTCACAAGATACTGAGATTGGCATTGGTATTATCTCCCCTCTACCTCCTCAAAATCACCTCCTTTGCCCCACTGGGGTTTCTCCTCCATTATCGAAAGTCCTTTTTATACCCAAATTACTCCCTAGCTTCCACATAGGAGAGAAAACATGATCCTTCACTTCAGTGACTGGCAAATCTCACTTAACATAATGTTTTCCAGGTCCATCCATTTTCCTGCAATTGACATATTTTTGTTCTTCTTTATTGCTGTGAATAATTCCCCTGTGTGATACAGGTTCTTGCTAAGTTGCTGAGGCTGTCCTAGAACTTGCAATCCTCCTGTCTCAGCCTTCCAAGTACTGGGATTAGAAGCATGCGCCACCACACTAAGATCAGAGGTTCTAATTTGATATACTGGCATGAAATGAACATAGATTTAATCCTAATGTGTTCTGGTATCTCAAAATGCAGAATTTTCTGCCTTCAAGGTTGCTGTGCATTTTGAGTGAGACCCTGAACCAGAGGATCAGAGACAAAGACAGCGACAGAGAGAAGAGAGGGAGCAAGAAGCACTGGAGACTAATAATAATAGACTTGATAATTTTGGTTCTATACTGAGAATATCTGCTCAATGTTGCTTATAGATTACCAAATACATAATGATTATTAATTTCTATGACTATAACATGATATATATATATATAAAACCACATATATGGCTATAAAATATAATATATATATATATTCTACTACATAAATACTCTACCATTTAAATATAAATATTCTATTTACATTTTGGTATACCTCCTAGGTCTCTTGCATATAGAAGAAAATAAATAGTACATAAGATAAGATAAAATAGGTTTTCCTGGAAGGTCACTTGTTCCCATTTTCTTTGAGTTTTTTTTTTCTCTCCTAATCTGTTAAGTCACTGCATTTTCCCAGGGCCTTAGAAGCCCACATTGATTCTTCTTTCATGTGAAAAGCACCAAGCTGGCTGCAGTATAATTTGTCCTGCTAAATACTTTAGGGAAAGGCTTGTAGACGGAGGGCATCTCTATTGTAAGTGGTTTACCCCAGGCGAATTCCAGAATTTGTGTGTGAACCTTAGTCTACCTGTGAAAGTCTGCTGCTTGTCTTGGCGGTCATAGCACCTGTTCTAAAACTAAGGAAAAATTGTTCCTAATAATTTGGGAGTTGTTTTATGATGTGGCATTATGGAGGTAGATATACTGATTTTAGTATGCATTACAACTGAAAAAAATGAGAAGAGGACTTGGTTCCTGTGTAAGGCAGTACAGAAATCTATGTCCCACTTCCCCGTTTCACGGCATTTTGTGTCCCTCTTAATGCAACAGCTTGATACTTTATAGATCATTTTTATCCATCATGATTTTGACTCAGTTATCATGTAAATTCCTTGGTAATTCCTTGGGACCATGTCTTTTCTATCTTATTAATTAAGTACCTGTGCATACTTGACCCTCTATAGTCAGATGATGGTTATGTTAGATTAATTAAAAGTTCTTCTACTTCTTTAAGTCAATTTTTATTGACTGAATAAGAATGAGACATGCAGTTTTGGGGACACCAACAGCTGATGAGGCCTATTATTTAACTACTTTGTCCTACGAGTATGGGGTCAAATAAAAACGGCAGTGTTCCATGGCATGGTAACATTCAACTTAGCTTGTGCCTTTATTTGAAGGCACAATTCTAATTCATACCCATCATGCTTATGGTACTAAAACTATTTAGATTGATATTAGGTAGAATGATATTGTATAGTGAGAATTACTATGGATTAAGGGTTAGTGGATCAAAGTACTTTAATTCTATCATACTTTAGGTCTATCATTTTGGGAAAGGTTCTTAAATCTTTAACTTTCAAGACTTCAACTTTCTAGACTAAGTCTAGAAATAATGTCTTTGAATCTTCTTAGAACATGTTTTCCTATTCACTTTGGGGGTCTTCATTTGGTTTCTGGTGCACATGATAAAGAAAAAATTATCAACTGGATGGGAAAAGAAGACATGCCCAGCACAAAATCCAGTGCATATGTCTTCTCACACTTTCCAGATAGTCAACAGGTATTTCTAAAAGGAGCAAGCATAGATATGCTCATAACAGCTCTCCTGGAGTCATGGGAAACACTTGGATTGAGAGTTGGGGCTATGCCATCAGATTACGAAAGGCTCAGTGATAGTTTCATCACTGAGTGACCCTACCACTGGGAAGGGGGGTGCTGGACCAATCTAAGAGGGCAGTAGTAGCCTCAGGTGCAACTGGGGGGACATTGAAGAAAAATAAGGGGGCAGTAAGCCAGTAAGTTTGGGAATGTCTGTACCTGAACATCAGAATGATTCTCAGTTCCTTTCTAAGTTCAGTGCCAAACAAGTATCTCTGGAGCTTGGCAGCCTTGGAGAGCCAATGCTGATATGGGTTTTCAACATCATTCTACATCTCTCCTCCAGATGGGTAAGTCTGAACCCAAAGTATATTTTGAACCCAGACCATCTAAAAGTTTGCCCCCCAACCTCACCATCTTTTTCTAATTA
Source organism: Glis glis (assembly GCA_004027185.1). Taxonomy (NCBI): domain Eukaryota; kingdom Metazoa; phylum Chordata; class Mammalia; order Rodentia; family Gliridae; genus Glis; species Glis glis. Next base: position 5,696 of record PVJS01038098.1, read on the forward strand.
AATAAAAAATCATTATAGTTTTTTAAAGATAACTTTCATATATAAATATTAGGGGTTTTGGATTTTTAATATTTTTGTATTTATCTTTTGAATGCACACTTACACAGATTTGTTTTCTATAGACTTTGCAAATTGCTTTCCTTACTTTTTTTCACCTATTCTAATTATTAAGGTATTGATTTTTTTTTCTTTTAGCTTCAAACAACCATGTGATAGACTTGGCAGTTGCTGGAGCTTAGACTCTAAAACCACACTTCAGCTTTGCAAGGCTCTGCTAGTGGGGGGGGGGGGTTTACAGGGAGCCCAGGAAGCTGGAGAGAAAGAAGTGACTTGTTCTTTCCTGTTTCCTACTCCTGTCAGTGTTATGTTACCACAGTCTTACAATACCACCCTGACAGCCAGAGTCCTCTGCAGTTTACTCCAGTAAGGAATTTACCTAATGCTGGTAGAACCAGCCTCAGACACACTAGCCTCATCCTACAGCATCCCCTCCTAGAAGGTCTGATCCCTGGGGGCTCACAGGCCCTCTCCAAGTTATCTTCTCAGCCCTAGGTGTGGTAGCTGCTTCCTTCAGATGCCATATCCCTCATGCCTTTTGTTTTTGTTTTTGTTTTGTTTTTTGTTTTTGTTTTTGTTTTGCGGTACCGGGGATTGAAACCATGGGCATTCTACCTCCGCGCTACACCCCCGGCCCTATTTTTTTATACTTTATTTTGAAACCGGGTCTCACGAAGTTGCAGAGGGCCTCACTAAGTAGAGAGAGAGAGAGAGAGAGAGAGAGAGAGAGCGAGCTGAGGCTGGCTGCGAACCCAGATCCTCCGGCCTCCAGCCTCCCAAAGTACTGGGATTACAAGCGTGCGCCACCACGCTGGGCTTGTTTTTGTTTTGTCTTTCCATTTAATAGAGTTAGCATTTTTAGGACTACTTAATTCTGCATACTAAATCATCTCTGTTCAAAGACATGTTATCATTTCTGCTCCTGATGATTGTGATTGACACAGACCCATTACTCCTTCATCCTGGCATATTCACTCTTGGGTCTCTTCTTCAAGCCAGTCTTGAGAAAATAAATACAAACTCTTTCTGTCCTGTTTTTCTGACCTCACAACAAAGAGACCTAAGTGATTGCTCTAATGGGCTTTGGTAAATGCCTCATGAATACACGTAATGAGTCACAGTCCTTCACTGGAAAAGGTCACACTTCCCTTACTATCAAGGATCTAAGCCACGTTGCTAAAGGAAAATGCTAGATGTTGACAGCATTTTGTGTTCAGTTATCTTTTTGCTAGCCCCATTAAATCATAGGATTTGGAAGGAAAATTGAGAAATCATTTAGTTAATTTACTTGCTCCAGGCAGGACTAAATCTTGGCACTTGTGTAATTTAGTTTTTCCATCAAAGCTGGACACTACACATTTACAATATTAGTAGATGAAAGAATTCCACAATCTAGATTATGGATCATAATGACTTGATAAGAAATTTCCCATCTGAATGGACAATTTATATCTTAAGATATTTATAGATATATGTGAAATCTATATAATGTGTAATTATATATAACCTTATATATCAAAATTATATATATATATATATATATTTAAAATTGCAATTATACATCATAGCAAGGTTCAATGGGATAAAAACATACATGCATCAGCTCTTGGTGTATTTCTGTCTATACTCCACCCTGCTCTCCCCTCCTCCCTTCCCAAATACATTAGTGAAATTGGTAGTGGTACCTTCACATATTGCCATAGTATTATTTGTACTGTTTCTTTCCTCAATCCTCCTTTTTCTCTCCCCACCTCCTTCCCCCAATCCCCTTTCACTACTCTACAGGTCTTTCTCCACATTATCTAAAGTCCCCTTTGTTTCCTATTTTTCTCTCTAGTTTCCACTCTGAGAGAAAACATACAACTCTTGACCTTCTGAGACTGGTCGATCTTACTTAGCATAATAGTTCCATCCATTTTCCTGGAAATTACACAATGTTGTTCTTTATGGCTTAGTAGAATTCCAACTGTGCATATACACACATTTTCTTGTGTGTATATACACATTTTCTTTATCCATTCATCTGTTGATGAACACCTGGTTTGATTCCATAATTTAGCTATTGTAAGTTGTGCTGCTATAAATATGAATACACATGTGTCTCTATAGTAGTCTAATTTTAATTCTTTTGGAAAGATATCAAAGGGTAGTATAGCTGGGTCATGTGGTGGTTTCATTCCTAGTTTTTTGAGGAACCTCCATACTTATCTCTATAGTGGGTATACTAATTTAAAATTCCACCAACAGCATGTAAGAGCTCCTATTTCCCCACGTCCTCACCAGCATTTATTGTTTGTATTCTTGATAATTGTCATTCCAACTGTAGTTAGATGAAATCTCAGTATAGTTTTTATTTGCATTTTCCTGATTGCTAATGGTGTTGAACATTTTTTTTCATATATTTATAGGCCAGTTGTATTTCTTCTTTTGAGAAGTGTCTATTCAGTTCAATTACCCCTTTAGATTGGGTTGTTTTATTTAGTGTTTTTTTTTAGTTCTTTATATATTCTAAATACTAATCCTATATCCAAGGTGTACCTGGCAGAGTTTTTCTCCCATCCTGCAGGCTCTGTTTTTAGGCTCTTGATTATTTCCTTTGCGGCCTAGCAGCTTTTCAGTGTGATGCCATTCTATTTACTGGTTCTTGGAATTATTTCCTTATTGTATCAAATTTTCAACTACATAAAAATATTTGAAAGAAAATACTATAAACCTAATGTCTCTAAATTATTGTTTAAAATAGATCATTTATTTTAATTTTTTGTCTCCACAAATTTTAATTATTCTGAGTTGAGTCACTCACTATAAGTATACTAGAACTTAGGTCTAAAAATAAAAACAAGAATTTTCCTATATCAGGTTATATTTTGCTCTCAAGCATACATTAAAGTGGTTGTGATAAACCATTTAATATTTTTAATTAAAACATCTGTCTCTTCTTTAGTCATCTTTTGTGGGTAATAACTCAGAAAGCAACCCACTTCCCAAGGAAGCTTCTTTCCCCTCCCCCCTTCCCAAGATGCTGCCTGAGTACAGGGAGAATCCAGGGAATCCTCCCGGGTGGCTGTGTATCTGGTCCTAGTGCCGTCCTCTGCATGAGATGCTCTTCCTGCTGGTCCCAGCCATTGTCCCTAGTCCTCATTGTAGTTCCTGTGATGTGACCTTGTTCAATGCATGTCCTGCACTGTCATTGCTGAGGGGAAAAGGCCTGAACTTTGGTATCTGAGTCAGCAGATGAGACCTGTTATAACAGTTACTCTTAAGAGGATATGGCTCCATAATGAGATTTCATAGATTGAGCTTTCTTCTGGTGCCAAGCTATGAGATCATGTCAATTACTTACTATTTCAATCTCTAACTTCCTATACTTTTTAAGTCACCTATGAGTTGGATACCCAGACCTATTGTCTAATCTTGGAGTTTTTGGTGTTAAATTTATAGCTGTGACATAAAGCCTAATTGTTTTTTAATTTAATATGGAGACTCTTCAAAGGGCACAGAAGTCTTACATCTAAGTTTTACCAAAAACTGGTCAGACCGTGACCTACCACAAGAGTGTCATTGGCCTTGCTGATATCATTGCCTCTTAGCATGAGGTTCCCAAATATGATGAGCTTTGATCTGATCCAGGCCTCTTCCAATTCACCAGTCTCTCAGAAATTTCATAATCTCCTTGTGTTCTGGAAATTCATGTCAGTGGAATTCAAATTATTTGGCTCACATACCCCCTAAGATAATTTTAGAGATCTATTCACTACGCATAACATTTTTTAGTTTAGTTTCATCATAAGTTTTAATAGTTGCAAAGGATGTAATTTTAGCATATTGAAAATATTGACATTTTAAAATAGAACTGCTATATCACTTTTAAAAATATATCCAATGCAATCTAAATTCATAAGGATTTGATACCCACCCTCTATCATCCATATTAAAAACATTGAACGAGCCCTTCCTTAAGAGTCATAAATTCCATCTTGGTTCTTTTCCTTTTGAATTCATTTTTGCCCTTCACTTTCTCTACAGGATTTATTCTTATATGTTGTAATCTCAGAAGTCTTTTCATGACCATTCTGTGGTAGAGAGAAGAAATGGCCCTAATGCTTTGCCATGTAATTTGTGCTACCTTCCCATTTAGATTCTGGCATTAATTTGGTTTTGTCAATGTGATACTGGCTCACGTGATATGAATGAGTGACTGGGCTTGCCCTCTCCTGTGCTTCTGCCAGCGCTACTCTTCTAAAAGACCCAGGACACCTGAAGAGAAGCTGAGTGTCCCCAGTCATCCCAGTCTAGATCGGTCAGCATCCAGCCAACACAGATGTGTGAGCAAGACCAGCCAAGAGGTGCAGCATCACCACGCCAACCTCCAGCTGCTCAGACCGGTGAAGAAATAGATGCTTATTGATGTAATACCAAGACAATTTTGTGCTACTTTTTATGCAAAATTAACCTTTGTGCAAACTCTGATTTATTCTATCATACTTGATTATTAAAAGAAGACAAAATTTTTTCTGTTTTTTTGTGACCGTAAGCTCTAAATGTTAAAGGAATGATTTTCTTTATATTTATCCATTGCATAATTATTATCCATTAACCCAAAGAATCCAAATATATTCTATAATTTGATGCATATTTATTACACACTATTGAATGAAACAAGAATAACAATCAATTCTATTCATTTAAATTTTTGTGGATGAAAAATTTCAAAAATCTTATCCACACACATAATTTCATGGGAATAACAGCGGTTTTATTATAACAATATAATTTTGTTTGTGTGGAGGATATTGGGGATTGATCCCAGGGGTGTTTTACCTCTGAGTAACACCCCAAGCCCCTTTTTATCTTTTATTTTGAAACAGGGTCTTACTAGGTTGCTGAGGCTGACCTCGAACCTATGGTCCTCCTGTATCAGCCTTCCAAGTACTGGGATTATTGGTATATACCACCTCACCCAGCTGTCACTCAATTTTTTATGCCTTACCAAACTTAGCATAGTATACTAGAAAGTATCTTTAAGGATTTAGCAATATACAATTCTATAGATGATATCTAACTTTTTGAATGTAAAGACTGAAAAACAATCTGATTCGTGAAACAATTTAAATAATCCAGCTAGCCAGGAGTGGTGGCGCATGTTTATAATCCCAGTACTTTGGAGGCTGATACAGGAGGATCACAGGTTCACAGCCAGCCTCAACTACGTAGTGAGGCCCTCCACAACTTAGTGAGACCCTGTTTCAAAATAAAGAATAAAATAGGGCTGGGGGTGTAGCTCCGAGGTAAAATGCCCCTGGGTTCAATCCCCAGTACCTCAAAAAAAAAAAAAAGATCCATCTAGTAGAGGAATTTACTTCTCAGTAGAAGTACCAATAATTCCAATCATCCTTTTCTTTGTGTCCCATACACCTTTACAATGGGGATAATACACGAAAGAATATATTCTTGTTTGGTAAAACAGAATGACTATTGTGGGGGAAAAGTGGTTTTTAGAAAAATCAAAATGTAGAGGAAGTACATTCAGAAATTGAGCATCTGGAAGTTAATTTCACTAAAAATATACTTTTGAAAACTATTCCCCTTGGAAAACATATGTGTTGTCTCAGGAGTAAGCACACACTGGTGCGCAGATCATTGCTATTACACAAAACCAGAAAGGCAAATCTGCCTCCAAGATCACCGACCCGGACCCCAACTCAGTCATTTCTTCTCCTCCATTTCCATACCATGTTGGAGGCAATGCTTGGAATTTAGGACATCTTTGGAAGGTTATGCCTGCAGAAGAGAAACATCAATCTGATGGCCTTCAATTCACCCAAACTGATCTGCTTTCGTTCCACCCCAACTGGTAATTAAATACTTAGAGACAGTCATGATCCTTCTATCTCAAATCTTCCATCTCCAGTTTTCCTGTCATTTCTCTCCACTTCATTTTGACAACCTCCCACCCAGTCTCAGGGGAGTGCCCTCCTTCTGGTGTTGCCTTCCTCTCTCTATTCTTGCATAGAAATTTCCCCAGACTGGGTGACATAAACAGCAGCAATTTCTTTCTCACGGTTGTGGAGGCTGCAGAGTCTAAGATGGAGGTGCCAGCATGGACCAGTTCTGCCGAGGGCCCTTTCTGTATTGCAGATGACTTTCTTACCTTGTCTTCACATGGCAGACAGCAGAAAGAGAGGAAACCAGCTTTCTGGTGTCTCCTATTATCAAGCCAGTAATCCCCTCATGAGGGGCCATCTTCATCACCTACTTACCTCACAAAGGCCTCATCTCCAAATACCAACAGATACAGGATTAGGGTTTCCACATATGACCTGGGTAGGGGGCACACACATTCAGCCCATTGCATGTGGGTTACTACTTAAATAACACAAATAATATCCTGATTTTTCCTTTCTTCTCCCCCCCCATTTCAAGATTGATTCTTTGGGTAACCCTCCAAATTTATGTTCTTATTGTGAAAATCAAGTGTTCTCTCTTAAAAGAGTAGGTGTAAAAAGTCTTCATGAATTTAAATTTCTGAATATCTGGTAAAAGCTGGATCCACTTCATTGCTCTGGCTGCATCTGTTTTCCTTTTTTAGAGGGTGGTAAGAATCATGGATTTTTTAGTTGAAGGAGAAAGATAAAACTCCACATAAAACTAAAAGACAAAACAGATACCACACCAAGAAGGAGAGAATTATGTGATGTGCCAAAACATTCTCCACCTTTAACTCTAGTAAAGTGCTTATGTTGTATTTTGACCTCTGATATCCTGACACATACATTTTGCATTCCGGAGCATGCTCTGCCTGATTATTAACTCATACCCATGCTTCATGTCTCCGGGACCCCACGGTGAGGCTACAGAACAACTTGCCATGCACTATCAATACTGACCAAAGTTGCCAAAGGCAGGGAAGAGGAGAAAGACAATGCACATTTCAGTGGGTTTTCATCACTCAGAACAAATCTAAACTCCTTAGTGTGGTATCTACAGTCTCCCTTAAAATATTGCATCTGACTCTTATATAAAAGTTAAATCTGGCCTAAAGCATCATATTCAAACTCTTAAAATAGTCCCTTTAAAACCTGCTACTCTAAGCCAGGTGTGGCACATTCCTGTAACCCAAGTCCTTTGGAGGCTGAGACAGGAGGATCCCAGGTTCAAGGCCAGTATGTAGTAACTTAGCAAGACCCTTTTTCAAAATAAAAAAATAAAATGGGGCTGGTGCTGGGGCTGGGGCTGTGACTCAGAGGTATAATGCCCCTGAGTTCAGCTTCCAGTATCACACACACACACACATACAAATAATAAAATTAATTAAACCTTCTACTCTCGCCAGGCAAATTTGCTCAGAAAATCTTAAGTAGGGTTTATGTCCATCTCAGCATCAAGAATATTTGCCTTCGTCCTTTTGATATATCCTTTAAAGGCCAGGTTAAATTCTATATGTTGATATCTTAGCTCCTCACTCAAGCCAAAGTCCTTTCTCCCCTCTAAACTCCAATTGTTTTTATTGCCTCCATGATCTCTTATAAATTGAACAAAATCATAAATTTAACATTATTATTCATGTTTTTATAATTTTGTCCAAACTGTTAACTAAAGAATGAGTTTCTTGGGAAGTCAGGCACCCTGTTTCATGTTTCTTTGTATTCATATTACTAAACACTGAGTTTATAAATTTGTGTATACATTTGTTTATACATTGACTTTATACATTTGTTAGAGTGGGTCTCATTAAAGGTCCAAAGCCATTTCGTGATTCCTGCCTCATTGTCAAAGTATGATATTGCCTTCGATTTCTCAAGAAAAATGACATAATCATAAGGAAAATCATTAACATTTTAGCCTCTTATGTCTATGCATTTGACAGTAGATATTCTCATTCTTGCCTCCATGCTACTAGCCATCAAAGAAACTGATGTTTGAACTGCGCCCAAGAACAATTTAACTAGAATCTCTGATAATAAGGCCTGTAAACTGGAATTTAAAAAAAATCTTCCCATGGTTGACAATCAGCATTTTCAATCTCTAGAATAGATTCTAGTGTCTCCCATCTTCAAGATAGTGGTTCTTTTTCTAGTCTCTTTGTTCTATTTCTGTGTTGATTCTTTCCTTCAGCTTACCAGGATAATGTTTTTTTCTCCAAATCAAAAGAAGCAAAATCACATTTAATATCCTTGGTTCTTCTTCCATCCTTTCTGTTATAGTTTCTTTTCTTTTCTATAGTTATATTGCTTTTGGAAAATGTATTCAGATAGCCAGGCGTGGTGGCGCATGCTTGTAATCCCAGTACTTTGGGAGGCAGAGACCGGAGGATCCGGGTTCACGGCCAGCCTCAGCTCTCTCTCTCTCTCTCTCTCTCTCTACCTAGTGAGGCCCTCCGCAACTTCGTGAGACCCGGTTTCAAAATAAAGTATAAAAAAATAGGGCCGGGGGTGTAGCGCGGAGGTAGAACGCCCCTGGGTTTAATCCCCGGTACCGCAAAAAAAAAAAAAAAAATGTATTCAGATAAACTATAGCAGTCCAGGTCCAATCAGGAGATAGAAACTACCCAGTAGGTTAAACAGGAGGAGTTTAATATAAAGAAGCACTGAGTACTATCAAAGAGTAAGATGTAAGATTAAAGGAAACTCCATATGGTAGTGTAGAGCTGAGGAAAGTACCTAAGGAAGGACAACTTGGAAAGCATTCATACCTCTTGGTAGGAGGCGTGGTTTAACTCGTCACAGAGCAGAGAACTTTTCTGCTTTAGACAGACCTAGTCTGATGTTACTGGACGAGTAATAATTTGCTGTGGTAGGCAGAATAAAGGATTCTCCCAAAGATGTTCACATTCTAACTCCCAGAACCTGTGAATACATTGCCATACATGGCAAAAAGTTCTTTGCAGATGTGATTAAACTAACAACCTTAAAATGGACAAGTTATCCTGGTTTATCTAGGTGGGTCCATTATAGTAACTCGAGTCATTAAAAACAGAGAGCCTTTCTCACCTGTGGTTAGAGAGAGATGTTGACCTTGAAGAGGGAGAGGAGAACCATGAGCCAAGGAACACAGGTAGCTTCCAGAAGCTGGAAAAGGCAGGGAAATGGATTCTCCTGTGGAGCCTCCAGAAGGATCCAGCCCTGTTGACACCTTGACTTTAGTCTTGTCACACATGTCTGACTTCTACCTGAAGAAATCTGAAAAGCAAATTTCAGCCAGTAATGTGTGGTAATTTGTTATAGCTGCAATAAACAACTAATACACCCACTCCTTAGAATGCCAGATGGAAGCAGAGATCAACAGCTGGTGGCATGGTGTATGGGGGAGTTCTAGAGCTGGCGATGGTAGACATTGTGCAGAGTGAATAGGACCCTGGCTGGGGGGCTGGGGGACAGAAAGGTCATCAATAGGCCAAGGCTGCAAGGTTTCCAAGGGACCACATCTGGGGACTGTGGCTGGGACCGGCTTCACTGTATGTCTTCACATCTACATAACCCATCCCTATGGCTAAAGGGGCAGGAGAAACCCTTCCTTTTGCAACACCCTTCCAGTGCCCTTTACTAAGAAAGCTTAGCATCGTGCTCATGTTAAAGGAGACATATTTGAAGGAATGATGTCATTTATCACAGAACATGTGTTTGAAAAGTGTATTTGGAGCTGACAGGCAATAAAATAATAAAAGACAGGTATGATGGTGCATGTTCTGTAATCACAGTACTTGGGAAGCTGAGACAGGAGGATCGCAGGTTCAAGGCCAGGTTCAGCAACTCAGCAAGACCCTCATCAACTTGGTGAGAAACTGTTTCAAAATTAAAAAATAAAATAGGGCTGGGGGTGTAGCTCAAAGGTAGAATGTCCCTGGCTTCAATCCCAAGTACCAAAAAAAAGACATGTATTACATCTCTAAATCTTGGCTATTCTTTCAATGCATCCCATGTAAACATGGTATCTACCCTCAACTCTCCACTGAAATTATCCTCGTCAAGGCAATCAGCTATCAATTGTCCTTAGTCAATTTCTATACAATAATGACACTATGGATTTGATTTGTTCTCCTCAAAACTGTCTTCTCTTGATTTCCTGACATTACTCCTCTTTCTCCTCCTACACTTCTAAATCTTTATTCATATTCCCATTTCACGATTCCTTTTTTATTTTTCTGTGCCTTCAACTCTTTCTTGTTCAGGTACGTATGTTTTTCTTGGGTGAACATACTCAAATCTACAGATGTGAAATAATTAAAGAGTAGACTGTAATAACCCCCAATCTGTATCCTCAGCCTGGATTTTTACCCAACTTTAGTCAGCTCTTCCCAGACTCTTCCTTGACATATATCACAAGAACCACAAGTTATTACAGCCCACACTCCCTAACTCCCCTTCACATAGTAAACATTAATGGAAAATATTGGTTATCCAAGTTACAAACCAGAAATCTGGGAATTATCTTTACTCCTTCTCAGCTATTCCTCACAGTCAACTCTTAACAAAGATCACAATGTCGAATGCACTTTCTGACAGTTTCTCTCTCCACCTACTCTACCACTCTCCTTGCTTTAATTCAAGAAGGTATTTCCTCCTGTCCGGTTCATGCACTGCACTAATTACCTGCTTATCTCTATTTCTTCAAGGTATTTCTGGATTCCTATCCATCCATTCTCTAAAACAAATACTTCAACTTTTTTTGTGTGTGGTACTGGGGATTGAGTCCAGGGGTGATCTACTATTTGAGTTATGCCCCCAGCCCTTTTTGATTTTGTTTTGAAACAGGGTCTTGTTAGATTGCTGAAACTCTATCTAAATTGCTGAGGTTGGTCTCGAACCTGTGATCCTCCTGTCTCAGCCTCCTATGTACTGGGGTTAGAGCCATGCTAATAGTTTTACTTTTAAATTAAATGAGTACCACTGTCACCTGTGGAGTATAATCTTCTTCTAACCCCAATCAGTGAGTGCTTGGCAGATTAATTGTAGACAAAGATTTCTGACCAAGTAGTGGTGACTTTATTGAGGGGGCCTTAGGCCTGTAGAATGGATCCAGTTCAGAGAAGAGGAAACACTGAAAAGAAATGGGAAGAATATTGTTACTGCCAGTATTCTCTGGGATATGAACAGCTAGATTTGTATATTTACATAAAAATGCAACGTATGATGTTAAAAATGTAATCCATGGCCGGGCGTGGTGGCGCACGCTTGTAATCCCAGTACTTTGGGAGGCGGAGACCAGAGGATCCAGGTTCGCGGCCAGCCTCAGCTCGCGCACTCTCTCTCTCTCTCTCTCTCTCTCTCTCTCTCCCTGTCTTTCTCTCTCTCTCTCTCTCTCTCTCCCTGTCTCTCTCTCCCTCTCTACTTAGGGAGGCCCTCTGCAACTTCATGAGACCCGGTTTCAAAATAAAGTATAAAAAAATAGGGCCGGGGGCGTAGCGCGGAGGTAGAACGCCCCTGCGTTCAATCCCCAGTACCGCAAAAAAAAAAAAAAAATGTAATCCATATGGAATTCTTTTGAGTATTTGGTTGAAGACTTTGAAATGACTTATTAGCAGGTGTTGATAGAGCAAGGGGATTGATTTTCAATTAAAAGACATTTCTTAAATCTACACACTTACCTCTATCTATATGTAATCTTTCTTTTCTGATGTTGAGGTCGATGCCCCAATGGCAAATCCTCTCATGTGTATTTAAGGGCCCAATGAATCCTGCCTGCCTATGTGTCTCCTCTACATGTTTTCTCCTTCCTAATATTAAATCTTCAAACTTTCTCTCATGACTGAAACATGTTTTGCTCTCTCTGGCCTGCCACTCCCACTTCCTTGGGCCTCCCTTCCATGATACCCCCTGGAAAGAGTTGTACCTATGCGTGTTCTTCATTTACTTATAAACACTGCATTTTTCAAATCCTTCCATTTGGTTTTTTTCTCCAACGCTTTACCAAAATGGCCCTTTAAACTTAGTCAATGACTTCCATATGATTCAATCTTAGAAATATTTCTCAAAAATATTGTTGAGGTTTTAGTCCCCTTTCCACATAATTCATGGCTTTCTATTTACCTTTCTGGCTGCTTCTTCACAGCTTCCTTTGCTGACATCGTTGTCTCTAACAAAAATGTTTTCAGTCTTTACTGCTCATTACCAGGGTTATCTGCTCTTCTCACATTATACTTCCTCTTTTAAATGAGTCATCTGTGCCTTTGTCTTCAAAACTCATGCACTGATGACTCCGGGGGAATTTATTTCCCAGGAATGTAGGCATCCAGGTATGAGCCCCAGCTCTAGGCAGTCAAGTCCCAAGAAAAGCGACAGATGGAGAAGCATTATGAAAGATGAGTCAGCCTGATTTCATTTGTCATTACTTCAAAACCAAAGATGAATTTTGGAGAAACTTGTGAAATTTTAGTCCAGAGCTTTAAAAGTCTTTGAAAAATGAATATTCATTTGAATAAAAAGTTTCCATCTCCTCCATTGCATCATATATACTTTGCAAAATACCTTAATTTATCCTATAAATGTGCCCAATGGAATTTTTGAACCGAGAACACCTTAGAAAGTGTGTGTGTGTGTGTGTGTGTGTGTGTGTGTGTGTGTGTGTGTGTTTTGTACTAGGGTTGAACTCAGTGGCATTCTACCTTTTTGCTACCACTCCCAGCCTTTTTTATTTTTTATTTCGGGACAGGGTCTCACTAAGTTGATGAAAGTCTCAAAATATTTTATAGGTAAATTAATGCAACTTCAAATGTGCCCTTGTGAGTCGTGCTTTCCCTGGGATAATCTACTTTAATCTTTCCTCCAAGCAAGTCTCATGACTACCTCCTAGTATAATATCACATTGATAATATTGTTAAAGCATAAATTATGAAATTATCTTTGAAAATACTCTCTTTAAAATGTATTTCTTAATTTATATAAATTTCCCGTATGCTGTTCCCAGATGACATGCTTACTGATTAGATCAATAATTATCAACTGATCTCCAGTTGGTAAGATATTTTAGAACAACATCTGTATTTCAGTAAGACTTAAATATTACTGAGCTTTTAGGCATCAAGTTTAAATAAATGATTCAAAATTAAATACTTTAATTATTTTGATATAATACTTGGATTATATTTGTATATTGATGAATATTATATGAATTAGTAGCAATATCTACACCAAATGGTCATTTTCTTAACCCTATGGTATTTTAATTTGATTTCAACAAACAAATTTTTACCTTTTTTTTCCAAAATTGCTTCTTTGTATCTGAGTGAGATTATTTCAGTATAAAATGGTGTGACAACCATCCTAATGCTCACAAGTATTCTTTATAGTAATTCCTGTATCATTTTGTTGTTTTTTTGACACTGATATTTGTTAAATCCAAATAGTTAGGCAGAACATGGCATTACCATATTCTCGCATAAATTTTAGATTCTTTCACAAACAGTGCAAATTCACTAGTTTCTCTTTTGTGCTTCACACAGTTTTTCATAGAAATTATATTTGATTTGAGAACATCTGCAGTGGTTGGAAACATTTTTTTCCAGCATTTGACATATTAGTTCCTATAGAGGATCAGCTGTTCTCTCAGATTCCATCACACTTCTTAGCATTGGTACACAAACATCGGTTTGGTCTATGCATCAAAAGTCTTGATTGAAATTGATAATAAATTAACTATACTGGTGTCATACTTAAATATTTCTTCTGTAAGCCTTAAATCCTGGCAATCACTTTTTTTGTTTTTGTTTTTGTTTTGTTTTGTTTTTTGCGGTACCGGGGATTGAACCCAGGGGCGTTCTACCTCCGCGCTACACCCCCGGCCCTATTTTTTATACTTTATTTTGAAACCGGGTCTCACGAAGTTGCGGAG
>PVJS01038099.1:0-19578 GCA_004027185.1 Glis glis
GCCCTCCGCAACTTCGTGAGACCCGGTTTCAAAAATAAAGCATAAAAAAAATAGGGCCGGGGGTATAGCGCGGAGGTAGAACGCCCCTGGGTTCAATCCCCGTTACCGCAAAAAAAAAAAAATATATATATATAGGGCTGGCGGTGTAGCTTGGAGGTAGATGCCCCTGGGTTCAATCCCCGGTACCGCAAAAAAAAAAAAAAAAAAAAAAAACAAACACAGAGATTGTTGGACCACATTAAGACAAGCACATGGAATATTAGGACTTAGGAAGTTTCAACATAGAAAGATGGAAGGCCTGCCTGAGAGAAGGGGGCAGAGCCACAGAACATCGGGCACCAGGAATTCTAAGGCATCACTAGGGAAAAGGAAGGAGACCTCCTTGATCCTTCTGGAGGAAGGCGCAGTCCTGGGCACCACGGGGCAACTGTTGCCACAAGCAACACCTGGAGAGGACGCTGTGGCAGCAATCTGGCCATGGGGCTAGGACTTCCTTTTGACTTCCCACACTTATTCAGGAAACCCAATTTTAGGACATTATTTTTAAGGAAATTAACAAAGATCTCGGGTAACAACCCACGTTAAAAGATATTTATGAGTTGGGCATGGTGGCACGTGCTTGTAACCCCAGTACTTGGGCGGCTGAGACAGAAGGATCACAGGTTTAATACCAGCCATGGCAACTTAGCGAGATTCTTGGCAATCTACTGAGACCCTTTTTCAAAAAACAAAAAAGAAAAAAGGCTGAGGGTGTAGCTTTGAACCTAGGGGTAGAATGCCCCTAGGTTCAATCCCTAATACCTCAAGAAAAAAAAAAAAGATATTTATAAGCTGGATGTGGTGGTGTACACCTGCAATCCCTGTAGTAGGGAGGCTGAGACCCTATTTCAAAATAAAAAATAAAAAGGGCTGGGGTGTAGCTCAGAGGTAGAATGCCCCTGGGTTCAATCCCCAGTACAAAAAAGTAAAAATAAAAAAATGATATTTATGCAGGGTTTGTTTAGGATAGCAAAAGATTAAAGTATTGGTTAAATAAATTATGTTTCATTCCCAATGAAGAGTTTGGTAGTCAAGAAAACTTATCTGCTGGGGCTGGGCGTGGTGGCGCAAGCTTGTAATCCCAGTACTTTGGGAGGCAGAGACCGGAGGATCCGGGTTCGCGGCCAGCCTCAGCTCTCTCTCTCTCTCTCCCTGTCTCTCTCTCTCTCTCTACTTAGGCCCTCTGCAACTTCGTGAGACCCAGTTTCAAAATAAAGTATAAAAAATAGGGCCGGGGGTGTAGCACGGAGGTAGAACACCCCTGGGTTCAATCCCCGGTACCACACACAAAAAAAAAAACCTTATCTGCTCGACTTCTTAGGAATGCAGAAGATCTCACAGAACCATGCCAAGTGAGAACCATCCCGGCTGTCTGATCCAACACTTTCTTGAGTAGACACACACACCTTTCTGTGCACACACCAAGGAGGGAGTAGGCAGAGCACTAACTGCCAGTGGTCTCCACGTAGGTGACAAGACCACCAGCAACTGCTTACCTCCCCACTCGGTAAGCTCCCCAGTGTTCACACCAAGGAAGCTGCTCTTGTGATTGGAAAACACAGTGAGCGCGTGGTACACACCAGTAATCCCAGCTACTCATGAGGATGAGGCAGGAGGATGCCAAGTTTAAGGCCAGTCTGAGGAACTTAGCAAGACTCTGTCTCAAAATAATAAATTTGAAGCCAGGTGTGGTGGCGCACGTTTGTAATCCCAGTACTTGGGAGGCTGAGACCGGAAGATCTGGGTTCACGGTCAGCCTCAACTACTTAGTGAGGCCCTCTACAACTTAGGGAGACCCTGTTTCAAAATAAAGAATAAAAAATAGGGCCGGGCGTGGTGGCGCACGCTTGTAATCCCAGTACTTTGGGAGGCGGAGACCGGAGGATCCGGGTTCGCGGCCAGCCTCAGCTCTCTCACTCTCTCTCTCCCTGTCTCTCTGTCTCTCTCTCTCTCTCCTTAGTGAGGCCCTCTGCAACTTCGTGAGACCCGGTTTCAAAATAAAGTATAAAAAAATAGGGTGGGGGGGGGTGTAGCGCGGAGGTAGAGCGCCCCTGGGTTCAATCCCCGGTACTGTAAAAAAAAAAAAAAAATAGGGCTGGAGGTGTAGCTCGGAGATAGAATGCCCCTGGGTTCAATCCCCAGTACCACCATAAAAAAAAAAACCACACAACAACAACAACAACAATAATAAATTTGTTACTGAGCACAGTGGCGCACACTTGTAATCCTAGTATTTGGGAGGCTGAGACAGGAGGATCGCAGGTTCGAAGCCAGTCTCAGCAACTTAGTAAGGCTGTCAGCAACTTAGCAGGATCCTGTTTGGAAATAAAATAGGGCTGGGAGTGCAGCTGGGAGGTAGAGTGCACCTGGGTTCAATCCCCAGTTCAAAAAACAAATTTTTTGTTGTTGTTAAAAAGGGACCAGGGGCTGGGCGGGTGTGGTGGCCTCAGTACTAGGGAGGCTGAGGCAGGAGGATCACAGGTTTGCAGCCCACCTCAGCTATTTGGTGAGGTCCTCCACAACTTAGTGAGATCCTGTTTCAAAATAAAATAAAATAGGGCTGGGGGTGTAGCTCGGAGGTAGAATGCCCCTGGGTCCAATCCCCAGGAAGGGGGTGTAGCTCAATGTATCGAAACATCACATGGAATCCCACTAATGTGAACAAGCTTTATCTTATGTATCAGTTAAAAAAAGAAAACAAAGAAACCAAGAAGTGGAGCCAGTCTGTGCCGCCACACCCACGTCACACCTCACCTTGTCGTCGGCCTTTATGGACCTCAGCCTCATGGTGAGCTGGAAGCGCAGGAAATTGTTGGTGCCGATGGACTGGAGCTCCAGGAGCCTGCATAGTGCCACCAGCTGTGGCCTTGTGAGGTTATCCAGTGTCAGCTCATCCTCAAATAATTTGGAAAACCGCATGATTTCCTCGTTGCTGGGTCTTTCCCCAGTCTCCCGGATCTATAGGAGCAAGCCCCAAGGGTTAGCGGCTGGGTCAGTGCCATGAGCTCTCCTGCCCCTGCCCCTGGCCTGGTATCCCAGCCAGAAGTGTGTGTGAAGAACCAGGGGTGTGGGTGCAGACCACGCTCCTATGGGGAGCCTCTCAATACCTCAGGGACTCGGCGCTGGCTGGGCCTGCAGTGGGCACTGGACCACGTGGCAGCACCCGGCCCTGTGCTGGCACCCTGCGCCAGCAGTTCCCAGGCTACCATCCACTGGGAGAGGGGCCTCAGGCTACCAGGCAGGCCCTGCTGTCCTTTCCCCTCGAAAGGGGCTGTGGGCCAGTGTCCTGAGCCCTCCTGGCCCCAGTTGCTCTGTGGTAGAAAGAGGGTGCATCTGTGTGCACCGGTGTCTCCCTCTGAGAGGGTCTATGTGCAGGGGAGTGGGCAGCCAGCTTGGGCCCTGGACTGTTGCTGTCCACTGGCTTGCCCCCTAGGAAGAAACAGAGCACCTCAGCTCAGACCACTAGGGCCTGCACCTCCTCGCACCCAAAGGACAAGCCAGCAGCCCAGTCTCTGCCAAGAGATGGGAAAGGAACAAGAGTGGATCCAGCGTGACTGGCACCACCCCAGGGGCTCAATCCAGATCAAAAGGACTCAGACTGTGCTGTGCCCACCGCCAGCTCCGAGAAACAGCCGCAGGTGTTCTCCTGGGAGGACATCGTTTGCAGCATCCCAGCCCAGGCAGCATGAGCATGTCCCATCTGAGTCCCCGCCTCCCCCGGGGCCTGAGGCACTGCTGCCTGCAGCTCCCTTGCTGGACCCACCACCCACTTTCCGGTGGGTGTAGCAGCCCCACAACAGGGCCCACCTCTTCCCCACACATGACAAGTCTCTACAGTTTAGCAGGGCTCGGTAAACCTTCCCATAAAGGGCCACATAGTGAGTGTTTTTGGTTCTGTGGCTGTGGAAACCGCTCACTCCTGTCACAGCACGAAGCAGCAGACAACACAAACCGAGCGCCAGAGCCCGGTGACCCCCGCTCGATGCTTTGAGGACCTCAGATACATTCTTCTAAGTTCCTCCCGCTCCACGACCCTGGGCTCGTCCTCAGCGACCCCGCTGATGCACTCCCTCCCCACTGGCTGCATGGCCACGGGATGCCTTCTGCTCTGCCCCTTTTCCTCAGCCCCGCAGCTGTGGCCCAGGCTCTGACCAGGCCTCTAGGGACCGCTAGGCAGAGAGGCCCAGCCTGAGAACCTACCCCATCACAACCTGGGGTCACCTTCTACTACCCCAGACTGCTGCAAAACCATGAGGTGGACAAGTAATTCTGAAGGCTGGCAGCGAGGCCCAGCTCACTGAGGACACAGGAGGCTGGGTTTCTGACCAACCCCGTTGTCACCAGCAGAGCTTCGCCAATCAAACTCCCTAAAGGACCAGCCAACACCTGCCTGGGAGCTTCAGTTAGCTGCATACAGTCAACAAGCAGAAAGAGAGGGAGGAAGCGCCTGACAAGCCCAGGTGGTCCCTGGCTCTACCCAGCCTTGGACTGACAGCAGAGCCCGTGGGGCTGAGGCATTCAGCACCTTCTGGAAAAATGCAGAGAAGTCCTTGGTGGCGCTCCCCTTGGCGGCCTTGTTCTTCAGGGCCATCTCTTCAATGGTGTCCTGGAGGAACTTGGCGAGCTCCAGCTTGACCCGCAGCTCCTTCTTCAGCCTCTCCTCCTGCAAGGGCAGAGACAGGGCTGTGCTTGCCTGTGCCTGCCGCCCTCCTGCACCCGCCACCACGCTCCACTGCAGCTCATGGCGCAGAGGAGCCTCCTCAGACCCAGAAGCAGCCGACCCCTGCAAGCCCAGCGCGGACACCTCCCCGACCCACACCCCACACACACTCAGGTAGACATTTCACAGGACAACGCTTGTTCTCCTCTAAGTGCAACACATTCTGAAACTCATCTATTTCATGGCTTTAAAAAATATCCGAGACCCCTCCCAGAGCAGGGCTCGGTAGGCATGTTCCAGAGGCCATGCGATGAAGCTTCTGGGCTGCATGCGCGTGTGGTCTGACACAACTGCTTAACTCTGAGCCTCTGCAGAGGACAAGCAACAGCGGTCATAAGCAATGCAGCTGGTAAGGAACCTTGGACTCCTTTCAAAATGTGCTCACGGCCGACGCTCTCACCTTGATGGACTGTGTTTCAAAGGTGGACGGCAGCATGTTGGGGAAGAGCTTCACGGCCACCGGCAGCAGGAATTCCATGAAGGGCACCACCACAAAGACCAGGAAGGGGACCAGTCGGAAGAGGTCAGCACAGATCCGGAGAAACTGGAGAGAGGCGGACTCCATCAGGGGAAACAGAACAAGGCGGGAGTGGGAGCAAGCGTGGGAGCCTTTCTAGCATGGTTTATAGACACCACCATGGGTGGGGACTCGAGATGGCAGGTACCTCCTGAAACCCAGCCCACTCCTTCCTTCCTTCCTTCCTTTTCTTTTTTTTTTTTTTTGTGTGCATATAGTACTAGGGATTATTTTTTTGTGGTACCGGGGATTGAACCCAGGGGCATTTTACCTCCGAGCTACATCCCCAGCCCTATTTTTTAATTCTTTATTTTGAAACAGGGTCTCACTAAGTTGCAGAGGGCCTCTCTAGGTTGCTGAGGCTGGCTGCGAACCTGAGATCCTCCTGTCTCAGCCTCCCAAGTTACCGTGCACTAGCCTCGAACCTGCAACCTTTTTGCCTCAGGCTCCCAAATCATGGTATTACAGGAATGTGTCATCGCACTTGGCCCCTCCCTTCGTCCCTCTCTTTCTCTCTCTTCCTCCTTCTTTTTCTCTCTTTCTTTTGTACAGGGGATTGAACCCTGGGACATTCTACCTGAGTTAGACCCCAGCTCCCTTTTTAAATTATTTATTTATTTTTTTTTTTGCGGTACCGGGTATTGAACCCAGGGGCATTCTACCTCCGAGCTACACCCCCGGCCCTATTTTTTATCCTTTATTTTGAAACCGGGTCTCATGAAGTTGCGGAGGGCCTCACTCAGTAGCTGAGGCTGGCAGTAAACCCGGATCCTCCGGTCTCAGCCTCCCAAGTACTGGGATTACAAGCGTGCGCCACCACGCCCGGCTCCCTTTTTAAATTATTTTCTATTTCGAAAAAGGGTCTTGCTAAGTTGCTGAGGTTGGCCTGGAACCTGTGATCCTCTTGCCTCAGTCTCCCAAGTATTGGTATTACAGGTGTGTACCACCACAGGCCCAGCCAGAATCTATAACATTTCATTAAAATCCAAATTACCTATAAAATCCCAAACCAAAGAAAATCCAGCTGGGCTCCACTGACCTTCCTTTTTTTTTTTTCTTTTTGATACTAGGGATTAAACCCAGGGGCACTATACATCTGAACTACACCCCAACCCTATGTATGTATGTATGTATGTATGTATGTATGTATTGTAGTACCGGGGATTGAATTCCGGGGCATTCTACCTCCGAGGTACACCCCCAACCCTTATTTTTTGTTTTGAAAAAGGGTCTCACTAGGTTGCTGAGTGCTTCCCTACATTGCTAAGGCTATCCTCAAACCTATGATCCTCCTACCTCAGACTCCCAAGTAGTGGGATTACAGGCACATGCCACCAGGTCCAGCTTATTTTTTGTTTTGGAGTGGTCTTCTTAAGTTGCTGAAGCTGGCCTCGAACCTGCAATCCTCCTATCTCAGCCTTGGCCTCCCAAGTACTAAGATTATAGGCGAGTGCCACCTGGCTCAGCCCCTCTTCTTCTATTTATTTATTTGCTTATTTATTTACTTACTTATTTTGTGGTGCTGGGGATTGAACCCAGAGGTATTCTACCTCTGAGCTACACACCAGCCCTATTTTATTTTTTATTTGGAAACAAGGTCTCACTAAGTTTCTGAGAGCCTCCCTAAGTTGCTGAGGCTGGTTTCGAACCTGTGGTCCTCCTGCCTCAGCCTCCCAAGTACTAGGATTATAGGCATGCACCACCACACCTGGCTTCAGATCCTCTTCTTAATACTAACTGCAGGAGACCTGGCTTCCAGCCCTGTGTCCCACTGGTACCTACCCTGGTCCTTACTTGCGTGTTCTCTTTCTTTTTCCTTTAAGTCTTATCTTCTTAGGTGAAGTAGCAAAACCAGAACTCAGAGCAGTTTGGGAAGGCAGAGGAGCAGAAGGGAGGCCAGGTCGCAGAGCAAGGCCTTTTCATTAAGCCGCAGCACATGCTGAAACCAACGCCTGCTGCACACTCGCAGGGTGGCTCTGAAGCTCAAGTGTGACCCTTTCCCCTGCAAATGGTCCCTTTGCTCCCTTCCAAAATAGCGCTCTGGGAAAAATTCCAGCCCGTTAAGCAAAAAGACCTCTGTTCTCAATAAAGTTCTTAAGAACAAGTACCTATCAGAAGTCAGAGTTACTCTCTTAGGGAACAGCTAATTCTCAAGATTGTTGACTAGAACGCTCCTTTGCTCACTAAGGAAACTTTGCTGCCAACTCCAGGCTGACTGTCCAAGCAGAGGGACTCTGCATCATCCCGCCAGGTGCCCTAGTGCCAGTACAAGAACGTGGTTCCTAGGAATGCACCACACAAGACAAGAACTGGGAAGGAAGAAGAAGGAGAGCTCCGAGTGAGACCACCAATTACTTCACAGATGAACTAAGGTCCAGAAGGTTGGGCATAAACATCTACTTCTGAACACTTACTCCCTTGGAAAAGGGATTTCTAGTAAGAGGCCAATCCCCCGCTCAGTGTGTGAAGTGGAGAGCTGGGCAGCAGTCCACCTGAGCTCTCCAGGGTCTTTTCTCCTCCCTCTGGTCATGGGTGGGAGGAAAGGCCACGGGTGCTAAGCCAGGCTCGGGAGCCATCCTACTCCTGCTGGCCCAGAAACACCACGCTGCAGCCATCACCAACAAAACACTCAGAAGAACCTCCCACCACTGTATCTGTCCAACACTGGCTTGTGACGCTAAAGCTGGTGGCCGCACAGCATCTTCCAAAACCTCGTGCCCTTAGGCAGAGCTAACACCCGGGCCTTTGATGTCCAGTCGGAAAGGTTGAGTTAATTCATCAACCAGAACATCTACTTCAAACAAGGTTTGCATATTTTTGTAAAACAGAACTTTTTACAAAACACAGGGAAACAAAGCAACTTAAAACATTTTTATAAACACAAAAGCAGAATTACAAATAACTGCTGTACTGTACATTCAAACATTGTATAATCATCTTTAAAAAGGTAGAGGGAAGCCGGGCGTGGTTGCGCACGCTTGTAATCCCAGTACTTGGGAGGCTGAGACTGGAGGATCCGGGTTCGCGGCCAGCCTCAGCTACTTAGTGAGGCCCTCCGCAACTTCGTGAGACCTGGTTTCCAAATAAAGGATAAAAAATAGGGCTGGGGGTGTAGTTCGGAGGTAGAATGACCCTGGGTTTAATCTCCGGTACCGCAAAAAAAAAAAAAAAAAAAAGGTAGAGGGGAGCAGGAATGGTGGTGCATGCCTGGGAGGCTGAGACAGGAGGATTGCAGGTTCAAGGCCAGCCTCAACAACTTAGTGAGACCCTCAGTAACATAGCAGACCTTGTTTCAAAATAAAAAATAAAATAAGGGCCAGGCGTGGTGGCGCACGCTTGTAATCCAAGTACTTCGGGAGGTGGAGACCGGAGGATCCGGGTTCACGGCCAGCCTCAGCTCACGCTCTCTCTCTCTCTCTCTCTCTCTCTCTCTCCTTAGTGAGGCCCTCCGCAACTTCGTGAGAACTGGTTTCAAAATAAAGTATAAAAAAAATAGGGCCGGGGGTGTAGCGCGGAGGTAGAGCGCCCCTGGGTTCAATCCCCGGTACCAGAAAAAAAAAAAAAAATAGGGCTGGGGGTGTAATTCCGAGGTAGAATGCTCCTGGGTTCAATTCCCAGTATCAAAAGAAAGGGGGAAAAACAAGGTAGAGTGGGGCTGGGATGTAGCTCAGTGGCAGAGTACTTGCCTTGCATGTACAAGACCCCCCCACACTTTGATCCCCAGTACCAAAAAAGAAAAGACATGGAAGAGGGTGATTTGAACATTATACAATGTATATACGTATCAAAACATGATAAGATACTTCATGAATATGCACAATTTTTGCTTTTATGTATCAGTTAAAAAAATAAAAATTTAGCTGGGAGTGGTGGCCCACCCTTGTAATCCCAGGAGGACTGAAGTTTCGTGGCCAGCCTCAGGAATTTAGTGAGGCCCTCTGCAACTTAGTTAGACTCTGTTTCAAAATAAAAAATAAATCGAATACGGTGGCACATGCCTGTAATCCCAGTATTTGGGAGGCTGAGACAGGAGGATCACAGGTTCAAAGCCAGACTCGGCAACTTAGCGAGGCTTTCAGCAACCTAGTGAGATCCTGTTTCCAAATAAGAAATAAAATCGGGGTGAGGATGTAGCTTGGAGGTAGAATGCCTCTGAGTTCAATCCCCAGTACCACAAAAATAAAAAAATAAAATAGGAGCCAGGCATGGTGGCGCATGCTTATAATCCCAGTACTTGGGAGACTGAGACAGGAAGATCACAGGTTCAAGGACAGCCTCAGCAAGTAGTGAGACTCTTGTCAACCTAGTGAGACCCTGTTTCAAAATAAAAATAAAATAGGGCTGGGGGTGGGTATGAATGCCTAGGTAGAATGCCCCTAGGTTCAATCCCCAGAATAAATAAATAAATTAATTAAATTAAATAGGACTGGGTGTGTAGCTCAGAGGTAGAGTGCCCTTGGGTTCCATTCCCAGTACCACCAAAAAAATAAAAATAAAAATTTTCTAAAAAGGTAAAAAATACTGCTAAAACATGTGATCACTATGCAAGGATAAGATTCAAATGTGAAACCTGAATGAACACACTAGTTTTCCATCAGTGTGCAGACAGGAGAACACAAGCTCTTAATCTGTACATGGGCTTGTACGTCCCAAGGTGCCAGTGGATGTGGGACCCCAAGCCACAGGACTGAGAAACCAAAGCCCTTTCTGGTGTCGTGCTGGAGGGCCAGGCAGGGCCTCTGGCATCCAAACTCTCATGCCCAGAAGAGTGGGGGCTTCAGGCCCTTGGTGAAGGAGTCAGTGCTCAGTCAGATGGGTCACCAAGCTCCTGAGAACTAAGTGACACAGCATGTCCCTGCTCCAGGAGCACACCACTGTGACACACACTTGTAATCCCAGTACTTGGGAGGCTGAGACAGGAGGATCACAGGTTCACAGCCAGCCTCAGCTACTTAGTGAAGCTTTCAGCAACTTAATGAGACCCTGTTTCAAAATAAAGAATAAAAAAATAGGGCTGGGGGTGTAGCTCGGAGGTAGAATGCCCCTGGGTTCAATCCCCAGTACCGCGAAAAAAAAAAAAAAAAGCCAGGAGCACACCACTGACAATACCAAAAACCTCTAAGTCATCAATCTATAAGCGCCCGCCAGAGGCAAGGGCATAGCCATTTTCTACTCTGCAAGCTCAGTGCCCACGTGCAAGCAACAGCTGGCCCAGAACGAACATGCAGGCGCCTGGTGCGCTTGCCAGCGTGGGCCCTGAGGCCCCGCTCACCTGGAGGTAGCCTAGTGTTCCTGTGAGAGGCCTGAAATGAGGCGACAGAGTGGGGACAGCCGTGCAAAGGCTCAGAGGCACACCCAGGAGTGGCGGCAGGGCAGCAGGGCTGGCACAGGAAATGAGGTTGGGGTGAGGCGGGGCACAGGGCAGGGGAGCTGCGGGGCGGGCTCTGGCTTCTGCCAGGGAAAAGGACTTCAGAGTGCGCGGAGCAGGAGCCCGTTCCTGTGTGGAAGGGACCGCTGTTGCAGGAGCACGGCAACAGCTCTGGCCACAGCCCCAGGGAGGCCGGGGGATGTGGAGCACTTGGACTTGGGGGCGATTCAGGAGTAGGGAGGGACGCTGTGTGCTGTGGGACAATGTGGGCATTGGGGGATGCCATGGCTTTGACCTGAGTGCCAGCGAGGGTGGGCTGCCATGTTGAGCCAGGGGCAGCCAGAGGCCTCCTCGAGATGTCCAGGAACGGGCAGGGGAGGACCGGGATTTGTTTGAGACATGCACACTCTGGCGGCATGTGGAGAAAACAGCAGAAGGACAGCGGGGTTGGGCAGAGGCCTGGGCTGGACACACATATGGGGAGGTCAGCCATGGGGGTGCACAGCCGGGTGACCAGACATGCTCTCTGAGGAGAGAGAAGAGGTCACTGCCCACGGAGGCACCTGCAGATGCTGCCTGGGCCGTGACCAATGTGTCCTGTGGTGTCCCACAGCACCTGCGGGGAGGTGGCCAGGGGCCCCTGCTGACTGCGGGACAAATACCAGACAAGCCCTGATGGGGTCATTCTCCAGGACACCAGCCCATGCACCCTGAAACTGTCAAGGCTGACACAGACCACAGGGGCCTCAGGGGACAGCGTGGGGTCCTGGACCAAACAAGGACATTGGTGGGAAAGTGGGAAAACGACATCAAGTCTGGGTTTAGTTATGAGCAAGCAGCCAAGCTATGAGCAAGTACCAAAGAGGAAGGATTAGGGGAGCCGGGGAGAGGGCTAGGAACTCTCCTCAAGGTCTCTCCAACTTTTTTACACACCTAAAATTGTTCCAAAGTTGAAAATTTACTTAAAGCTGGGCATGGTGGTGCATGCCTGTAACCCCAGTATTTAGAAGGCTGAGACAGGAGGATTGAAGGTTCGAAGCTAACCTCAGCAATTTAGCGAGGTCATCAGCAACTTAATGAGAACCTGTTTCAAAAGAAAAGATAAAAAGGGCTGGGGGTGTAGCTCAGCGGTAGAATGCCCCTGGGTTCAGTCTCCAGTACCAACGGGGAAAAAAAGTTTACTAAAGAGCCAGGTGCTATGGCACATGCCTGTAACCCTAGCTACTTAGGAGGCTGAGGCAGGAGGATTGCAAGTTCCAGGCCAACCTGGGCAACTTAGTGAGACCCTGTTTCAAAATAAAAAAATAAAAAGGAGCCGAGCGTGGTAGCGCACGCTTGTAATCCCAGCACTTGGGAGGCTGAGACAGGAGGATCACAGGTTCGAAGCCAGCCTCAGCAACTTAGTGAGACCCTGTTTCCAAATAAGAAATAAAATCGGGTTGGGGGTATAACTTGGAGGTAGAATGCCTCTGGGTTCCATCCCCAGTACCAAAAAAATAAATAAAATAAAAAAAAAATAAAAAGGTTTGGGGTAGCTGGGTGCAGTGGTGCACATCTATAGCCACACCACTTGGGAAGCTGAGACAGGAAGATGGCAGGTTTGAGGCCAGTGCGCAGTAACTTAGTGAAGTCCTGTTTCAAAACAAAAAAAGTATTTAAAAAAAGGTCTATGGGTGTAGCTCAGTGGTAGAGCTACCCTGGTGTTAATCCCCAGTACTGATACATACATACATACGTACATAAATAGTGGAGCCACAAGAATAGAAACCCCCAGGAGTTAAGAATAGTGAGGCTCTTGGAAGGGAGGGATAAGGGGGCAGAAGAGGTTATGGTGCCCAGGGGGGTGGACTCCTACCCAGCGCTCCCTCTGTGGCCCCTGTGATCCCACAACGTCCACAAGGGCAAACCCAACATCTATGCTGGGGAAAGTGCCTCAGCACCCAAACCACAGTGTTCCTACACATAAAACCCCCCGAAGGTGAACTCACAGTCCAAAATTACCAAGCACATGCCACTGGGCACAAGGTCCACAGTAAAGAGCAAGCTCCGCCGCCCATGAACATTAGAAAGTAGAAACACTGAAGTCAGGCATGAAGTAAGTACATTCAAAACTGAGTCTTTAAAGCCAGGCATGGTGGTGCACGCTTGTAATCCCAGTACTTGGGAGGCTGAGACAGGAGGATCCAGGTTCGCAGCCAGCCTCAGCTACTTAGTGAGACTCTCCACAACTTAGTGAGACCCTGTTTCAAAATAAAGAATAAAAAAAATAGGGCTGGGGATGTAGCTCAAAGGTAGAATGTCCCTGGGTTCAATCCCCAGTACTGAAAAAAAAGAGAAAAAAACAAAATTGAGTCTTCAAAGGAGAAACTGAAAAATCAAAAAAGGAACAAGCCAGCTGGGCGTGGTGGTGCGCGCCTGTAACCCCAGTACTTGGGAGGCTGAGACAGGATGATTGCAGGTTCAAGCCCAGCCTCAGCAACTTAGCAAGGTCCTCAGCAACTTACTGAGACCCTGCTTCAAAATAAAAAATAAGAGCCGGGCATGGTGGCACATGCCTGTAGTCCCAGTACTTGGGAAGTTAAAGCAAGAGAATCGCAGGTTCAAAGACAGCCTCAGAGCCGGGCGTGGTGGCACACGCTTGTAATCCCAGTACTTGGGAGGTTGAGACAGGAGGAGAGGTTTGAGGTCAGCCTCAGCAATCTCGCAAGGCCCTCTGCAACTCAGTGAAACCCTGTTTCCAAATAAAAAATAAAAGCCGGGAGTGGTGGCGCACGGTTGTAATCCCAGTACTTTGGGAGGTGGAGACCGGAGGATCCGGGTTCGCGGCCAGACTCAGCGCTCTCTCTCTCTCTCTCTCTCTCTCTCTCTCTCTACCTAGTGAGGCCCTCCGCAACTCCGTGAGACCCAGTTTCAAAATAAAGTATAAAAAAATAGGGCCGGGGGTGTAGCGTGGAGGTAGAACGCCCCTGGGTTCAATCCCCAGTACCACAAAAAATAAATAAATAAATAAACAAACAAATAAAAAATAAAACAGGGCTAGGGTGTAGCTCAGAGGTGGAATGCCTCTGGGTTCAATTCCCAGTACTACAAAAAACAAAACAATTAATAAAATAAAAAAGGGCTGGGGTGTAGCTTGGAGGTAGAATGCCCCTGGGTTCAATCCCCAGTACCAAAATAGATAAATTAAAAAATAAAAACAGGGCAGTGTAGCTCAGAGGCAGGAAGTCCTTGGGCTCAATCCCCAGTGCCATCAAAAAGAAAAGAAAGAAAGAAATAACCTAAAACCTAAGAGAAGTAAAAATAAGGCATTGGAAACAAAACTTCAATGGATGCATTAAACACATTACTTAGGCTGGAAAGAGAAAGAACAAAATATAACCCTAACCCTGAGAGACAAAGATGGACAATGGATGACACTTGTGAGATGGGTCTCGCTATCTTGCCCAGCTGGCCTCCGCCTCCCGAGCAGCTGGGACCACAGCCATGCGCCAACACTCCCAGCTTAGGAAGAACCTTTATAGAGCTGGCAGGACAGAAGGAGCTGGTGCTGGAGTACCAACCATGAGCTCCTGACAGCACAGGTGCACAGCTATCAAGCAGGAACCACAAACAGACCCCTGAGGGGCCCATACAGCCCAGAAGCAGCAGCGAGAGAGAAAGGCAGCCCAGGGGCCAGAGAGGCCCAGCCACACAGCGGGGATTCCTCACAGGGCAGGAGAAGCCCGGAGCAGGGGACAGCATGGAGGTACCAGGAGGGCAGGTATGCTGGAAATCACAGGCAGAAATCACCAAGCACCTGCGGCCACATTACAGTTCAGTGGTGGTGTCATGGGGGAAGTTCCCGTTTTTACAAGTCTTCCCGACTTTTTCTTTACCAAAAGCAGCAGGAAGCAAGCCCCAACAACATTTGGAAGCGGCCTTCGGGGTTTCCGACAGCTCAGCGCGGCCCATTACCTGCCTGCGCTCCCGGCGGGTCAGGGTGTGGCCGTTGAGGATGCGCCACAGCATGCGCGCGGCGATCTTGGTGTCGATCCAGAGCAGGCGGAAGCCGTGGTAGTAGTGCTTCAGTTCGTCCAGCACCTTCTGCCCCAGGGACTTCTTCACCACCACCTGGGCTGGCGGGCTGTACACGGGGCCACCCTCTTCCAGCTTCTTGTTCTTGTCCTTTAAGGACTTGAGGGACTTCTCCACCACAGAGTCATCGCCAAGGGGGGGTGACGAGTGCCAGCCTCGCACAGGAAGGTACCAAGGTCCGGTGACAACCAAGCCTGCTGAGGCGGGGGTCCATGGTACTCCTGCAGCTGTGCACAGGTGCTCGGGCCTCAAAGTCCAACGACTGAGGGGCTCACCTCTGAAACAGAGGTACATGGAGTGGGCTGGGGCGCAGCAGCCAGATGGAACATTCCTTGGAAAAGGGAAAAAGAGTAATGAGGAGCCAGCACCTGTCTTTGGCCACTCAGCACCACTCACCAGCAGGAACATCAAACCACACACCACAGGGAATCACAGCCACGCATACATTCCCACCGACTTCCTGATGCCCCTCGGGAGTCCTCCAAAGGGCTTGTGTGCAAGACCAGGGTGGTGTGTGGCCCAAAGGCCATCGGCAGTCGGCTTCATGGTCCCCAGGAATGCAACAGTAGGGTGGATGGCACACAGTAGCAAATGCTCAACCCCTAGATGCAACCTAACCCCTGAGCTCCAAGAGCTGGAAGAGATATGACACACTGCTTTGGGATTGGGGAACTGGGGTGCAGAATAAGGAGCTGTCCAGTTTGGAGGTTCTCTCCCCTAACAGGTGACTTTTGAAGGCACAGGAGCAAAAGAGCAATCCCAAAGAGGAGAGCCCCGGCCCTGAGCCCTGAGCCTGCAGCCCCTACAGCCCAGGCCACCCGCCACGGCCGTCTCAGTGCAGTGCTGTCTTTCCGGTGTGCACCCCGCCTGACAGCTGGAGGGCTGAGAGATGAGAGGAGCACCATGTCCATCGGGCCCACTCTCTCTCCACCGAACGCAGGCTCCATGAGGACCACAGAGCTGGGAAGGCCTAGCTGACCACACTGGGAAGCTGCTGGCTACAATCCTAAATCCTTCTCTGTTCACACTGAATCATGCCCACATGGCTGCCTGGGTCTCAAGCCACTGCCCACTCCACCCACCCACACATCAGATGGGTGAGGAGGGCCATGTCGGCCTAGACCACGCCTGGCCCAGGGGCTGTGTGCAAGGCTTCTGACCTCCACACGGAGCCATGATGCCATCTGCCGACCGATACTGAAACAACTGGCAGCTACTGCTGTCTTTCAAGTTCATAACCTCCTGCTTTTCTCTTGCACAGGAGAAACCTTTCCCTACTGCTTGTGCACCAGGTGGCCACAGGCGCTAACTCACTCCAAGGGCGACCTGGATAGCCACACCCACTTCCTCCCATATCCAATCATCCCTCCGCATCCAGCAAGATGTCCGCGTGAGGCCCCGAGCTCTGAAACACCGTCCGGGCTCAAACTCTGGCTCCACTACTTGCTGCTGTCTGACCTTGATCAAGAAACTTGACCTCTCTGTGCTTGGGGCCTGCCTTTGTGTTAACATGTGTCAAGTACCCAGGATGGTGTCTGGTGGACTACAATACCCACCAGTGAAGCGGCCGTGGCAATGACTGTCCCATTCGAGTAGCAGAAGCAAGGTGGGGAGCTTTAGAACTGCCATGCTCACAGGGCAGGTCTTGCAGGACCGCAGGCATGCACCTGCCTGGGCACCACAGGTCGGGGGTACAGTGCACCGCTTGCCTGGAACAGGTTCACCGTGAGGAAACACGGCTCCGAGGCCTGAGCTGCTGGGTCAGCTCCAGTGCAGGCAATGGCCTCCCTCCCTGGGAGTCCTCCAGGCGTGAGTCTTCCCTCAACTACAGACTCCCATGCCCAAGGCTGGCCTTGCTGCCAGCTGCTGAAGATTAGCTCATGAAACATGAAGAGGTGCTGGGGGCAGACTGGGGACACCAGTGCTGATGACGATGCGATGTGGGGGAGGGGTTGACACCCTCATCAATGTGTGTCTTCCGTAGTGTGTGTACGTGCTCTCTTCAGGGTATGTGTGCGTGTGTGTGTCCCCGCCTCTGTGGCCTCCTCTGTGGCCTGTCTTGCCCAGGCCAGCAAGGGCTGTCAGGCTCTCTCTAAGCCCTTGCCTGGCCCCACCTCCTACCATACCTCCATGTTTTCTGAGCCTGCAGTCAATCCTCGGGCTGGGCAGGGGCCCTTGACTCCACCCTGTCCTGAGTCACAGCGTCACCAAGGGCCAGACCACACAGAACATAGCAGAGGCCACTCAGCACTTGCCAGCTGAGACGCTGGCCACGTCTCCTACCTCCGTGCCTCAGCCTTACTTTCAGTGTGGGTGATGACGACGCCTGCATGTGGAACAAGTGCCACTCCTCTAGCTTCATCAAGCTTAATTATCCAGTTTTCCAACCCCGAGCTAGCAAGGAAGAGAGCATGGCTTTCACAAGGCATGACATCAACAATGACAGCGGCAGCAACAGGCAAAGACAAAGACACATAAAACAGACCAAGCAGAGAAGCACATCCAGAGAGGGTTAGGGGACCCACAGACCTGGCTATATTCAAGCT
This sequence comes from Glis glis, assembly GCA_004027185.1. Taxonomy (NCBI): domain Eukaryota; kingdom Metazoa; phylum Chordata; class Mammalia; order Rodentia; family Gliridae; genus Glis; species Glis glis. The sequence continues at coordinate 17,265 of PVJS01038099.1, forward strand.
CACCAGAGATTGCTATTATTAATAATCTAGCCAGGAAGGTTTAACTATTTACAAAAAGCGTAAAATTACATCATATTTTTTTAATCTGGGTGCTGCTGGCTCCCCAGCCAGCAGCCGAGACAAACAGCACCGTCTGGGAAGGCCAGCTCAGGAGGCCCAGCTTCCCACTGCTCACCAGAGACCACTAGCCCAGGAGGCCCAGCTTCCCATCGCTCCCAAACGTCACCAGACCTTCTCCTGTTTTTCTTTTCCTTGATAAATCACCTGAAAGTGGGGGGAACCCCCTGAGCAAAAGCAACATCTCAACAAGAAATCCACTGCGGCCAGGGCATGGAAGGCTTGCTCACTCCTATCAAAACCCTCGAGCATGTCCGTGAAGCTGCCTGCATGCCCAGGGATGCCGATGGCTATGTCCTGCTTGCATCTCAAGAGTAGAAAAACTACGGAGTGCCCTGCAAAGGAGCAGCGCCTCTGAGCCTCGCCATGGCAGCTGTGCAGCCAGCAGGTGAGCAGATGTGGGGCTGCAGGAAGCCAGACCTTGCTCTCCTGCACTGAGAGTCCTGGAATCATCAGCACTTGTGAAAATCCCACAAGTTACGAATGCCTGTGTGCTGCTCTCAAGGGGACAGCTCCTGTGAGGCCTTCTCAGAACCTCCTGCCACGGGCCACCCTTAGACAGGCACAAAGCGAGACAACGGGCGGAGGTCTGGCTGGGTCTGGAGCTGAGTCTGGGAGGACACCAACCGGGGCATGCCACCCTGTTACTCAGGGATGTAATGTCCAGAGGCCAAGTTATCCCCAGCAGCAAGAAAAAAAAGCAAAGGGAGGAGGGATGACATAGCAATAGCCACCAAGACCAAGAGGGACGATTCCAGAAGCGCAGGGCAACTTTCTACTCAGACCTATGGCCAGGCCTTGCCACTTGCGAGGTGAGACGACACTCGTGCCCTCTGCTGGCGAACTGGAGGATGTGCAGAAATCCAGTCACCAGCCGCCCAGCATACCAGAGACCTGAGATTCAGATCCTGGAAATCAGCATTACTATACACCCAGTGTGCCTGCAGCAGGCCTGGGTGTACCTTGTCATCAGCACAGTAACATTTCCCCAGCATTCACGCTAAGTGGAGACTGAGGAATGGAAACCCCTCGCGTCAGCTCCAGGGCTCCCACTGTGAGAGTGCAGGCGTGCTGGCTTCAGAAGTGCTGCCACTGCACTGCAGCTGACTGCTCCCGAAGCTGGGCCTGCCTCCCTGCCTCTGCTTCCATAATTAGGAAGGCCAAAGCTAGCCAGGCGCGGTGGCACATGTAACCCCAGGCTTCCCTTGGGAGGCTGAGACAGGAGGATCATAGGTTTGAGGCCAGCTTCAGCAGCTTAGTGAGACCCTCAGCAATTAGTAAGGCCTGTTTAAAAAATAAATAAAATAGGGCTGGAGGAGTAGTGTGGAGGTAGAATACCCCTGGGTTCAATCCCCAGAACCACAAAAGAAAAAAAAATACACACACTCACACAGTTTTACCATTCTCATTAGCTTATTTGTTTTTGCGGTACTGGGGATTGATCCCAGGGGCATTCTACCTCCAAGGTACGCCCCCAGCCCTATTTTTTATTCTTTATTTTAAAACAGGGTCTCACTAAGTTACAGAGGGCCTCACTAAGTAGCTGAGGCTGGCCATGAACCTGCGATCCTCTGGTCTCAGCCTCCCAAGTACTGGGATTACAAGTGTGCACTACCATGCCCGGCCTTCTCATTAGCTTTTATTTATTTATTTATTTATTTATTTATTTATTTATTTATTTTTGGTGGTACCAGGGATTGAACTCAGGGGCATTCTGCCTACAGGCTACACCCCTAGCCCTATTTTTTATTCTTTATTTTGAAACAGGGACTCACTAAGTTGCGGAGGGCCTCACTAAGTAGCTGAGGCTGGCCGCGAACCCGGATCCTCTGGTCTCAGCCTCCCAAGTACTGGGATTACAAGTGTATGCCACCACACCCGGCTCTCATTAGCTTTTAAAGTAAGCATCCAAAATTGTGAACTTACAAAAAGTTATATTAATAAAGCATTGTGGCACATGCCAAGACCAGAGGATCCGGGTTCGCGGTCAGCCTCAGCTACTTAGTGAGGCCCTCCACAACTTAGTGAGACCCTGTTTCAAAATAAAGAATAAAAGGCTGGGTGTGGTGGCGCACACTTGTAATCCCAGTACTTTGGGAGGCAGAGACCAGAGGATCCGGGTTCGCGGCCAGCCTCAGCTCTCTCTCTCTCTCTCTCTCTCCCTGTCTCTCTCTCTCTCTCTCTCTCTCTACTTTGT
>PVJS01038100.1:0-19580 GCA_004027185.1 Glis glis
TCCTCCTCCTCCTTTTCCTCATCCTCCTCTTCATCCTCCTTCTCCTCCTCCTCCTCCTCTTCCCTTTTGGTATTGGGGATTGAACCCAGGGATATTCCACCTCCAAGCTACACCCCAGCCCTTTTTATTCTTTATTTTGAAACAGGGTCTCACTAAGTTTTCTGAGGGTCTTGGTAAGTTGCTGAGGCTGGCCTTGAGCCTGCCATCCTCCTGTCTCAGCCTCCCAAGTACTGGAGTTATAGACATGCACCACCTTGCCCAGTTAACTTCTATTTAATCTTTTTTTTTGTGTGTGGTACCGGGGATTGAACCCAGGGGCGTTCTACCTCCACGCTACACCTCCGGCCCTATTTTTTATACTTTATTTTGAAACCAGGTCTCACGAAGTTGCGGAGGGCCTCACTAGGTAGAGAGAGAGAGAGAGAGAGAGCTGAGGCTGGCCGCGAACCCAGATCCTCCTGTCTATGCCTCCCAAAGTACTGGGATTACAAGCGTGCGCCACCACGCCCGGCCTATTTAATCTTGAAGGCAAGCTGAGGGGATTCTGCCTTCTCTATCTTTTCTTGTCTGTGTCTTTTCTATAGCAAGTACCACCATTTCTGTTCTTTTCAAGGCCAGATGACAGTCCATCGTCTGGAGGACCAGTTTGCTAATCCGTGCCTGGTGACAGGCACCTGGCTGCCGTGCGTGCGCACCTTTAGCTGGCGTGCACTTTTCTTAAGGTCTTACCCACCCCAGGCCAAGAGGCTGCAGGGCATTTCGTCCTCATAACTCAGCACGAACAGCTGCTAGTCTAAAGTTGCCATTTAGAAATGACGCTCCCCCATCCCAATGTTATTTTAGCTCATGGAACTAAAAGGAAACAAAAATCAAGAGCGTTAAACAATTCCGGGGAGTGTAATCTCTTGGGGAGGTAGTGGAGGGATGGCGGGCATACCTGGGCGCTGAGCAGTTTGCTCTTGACCATCTTTCTTCACTACGTTACCTTAACGTCCCTTTAAGCACCACGTGGGACCAGCCGACTTCAGTCTCACAACTTTGAGACCGGTGTGGACGGGAGGCAAAGGAGGCCAGACGCTGGCCCACTGGGCCAGGTTCACCCAGCGCCTGGGAACTGACCCTGGCTTGTCGCCCTCCTGCTGCCTCCTGGGAGCCGCCTGCTTCTCTGACCACTTCCCCCTCAGGCCCCAGGCACAGCAGGTACAGATAGAACCTGCCGGGACCTTCCCGGGGACGTCCCTGTCTTGGCCCTGGCCAGGGGCCTTGGGATCACCAGTGGCCACCACCACGGGTGCTGAGGGCCCTGGCAGCCCCTGGCCCCCATGGGTCCTGGTGCTGGGAAATCACTGATGGCCGCCGGGAGACCAGGGCCGGGCTGCCAGGCGCCCACGCGAGGCCCAGGTGCTCAGGAAACTTTCTCCCTTTCCCTTTCCTTAATTACCTCCCATTCCTCCCACGTAGCCCTCCAGGGCCGGCGCCACAGTGGCCCTTCCTGCTGTTTATGCCTCTGAGATGTTTGTGGGCTCAGGCACGGTCCACCAGCCCGGTGCCTGGAAACCCACGGGCTGAGCCCTGACTTCATGAGGCAGCCCCTGTGGCCCTCCAACACTCACACTGACACACACACGCACACTCAATCACACCAACCCCCCAAACACAGGCACATGCAGGCACGCCCTAACCCCTCTCACCACGGTCATATCCACACATATAACCACCCCCCCACATTCACACCCCCCAACAAACACACTCAGACATGCCCAAACACACACACACACACACAGTCTCTCTAACACACACTAAAACACACTCATGCATACACATACTCAAACACGCATACCACACACTAACACACATGCACACAAACACACACACACACACACAGCACTCACATACTTACATTCAGACATACAACTCACCAAAACACACCCACATTGACGTACACTCACGCGTGTACCAGCTGTAGCAGGGGAGCTCGCCGGCATGACCACGGAGGCTGCGCGGTCCTTCCATTTGCTGTCTGCAGGCCCCAGACCTAGGAGAGCTGGTGTGTCATTGAGTCCAAGTCCGAAGGCCTGAGAGGCCCCAGCTCTGAGGGCCACGGGCGGGGGGGGGGTGTCCAGCTCAATCAGGGGGACTATTTGGCCTTCCTCTGCCTTTGCGCCCTCTTCCAGCCCCCAGAGGGTCGGAGCCACATGGACGAGGACAGAGCTCTGTGTACTGATCCAAAGGCGAGGCTCTTCCAGAAACACCCTCACAGACACATGCAGAGATAATGTGTCCCTGGCTCTCCGAGCATCCTTCATCCCAGTTAGTGACACTAAAATGAACTGCCACACTGTCGCAATCCCAGGGGAACTCCCGCAACCTTCAGCCCCCGCTCTCCTCCCCTACACAGGCGTCCTCTGCCCTTGCCTCATCTGTGGATGACCGGCGACCGGCCCGTGCTCTTGGCTGGACCGAGCCCTCCACGTGTGTTCCGTCGCCTCCCTGCTGCCCGGCAGCTCTCCCCTCTCTTCTGCACCACGGGCTTCCCCTCTCCTGGCACACACATTCTGCTTCTTCCCCCGTATTCAAAGCAGAAGGAAGCCCAAGCAGTCTGGGACCCCTTGCCCTCCAGTTGCTGCCCCCTCTTTATGCAAAACCCCCGGACCTTGTCTCCGCCAGGGCCCCGGTCGCTCTCCTCCCCTTCCTTCTTGAGACTGTTGGAAGTTGGTTGTCGCTAGCCATTCCGCCCAAACTGCTCCTGTCGAGGTCACCACGCACCCTGCATGGCTAGCCCCAACGGCCTTTTCTCTGTTCTCATGGGATTCGACTCATCTCAGCATTTGACACGGTCAGCAGTGCCTCCCTCCAGAAGCGCTTCCTCCACGGGGTTCCTGGACCCACTGGAGCCCGGCTTCCCACCATCCAGCTACTCCTTCTGCTTCGTGTACGGCTTCTCCTCTTCTCCCCAAACTCCTCTGGGGCTCGGTCCACACTCCTCCCTGGCGACCTCCTCCAGCCTTACACACCACTGTGTGTGCAGGCCAGACCTCCCACTGAGGTCACCATTGGGACAGTCCAGGGCCACCTTCCTTCCCCACGGGGTCTCATTGCCTATTTAGGGATCCCCTTTCTTTAAACTTTCTGGAGATGCGGGAAGTCAAGCGTGAACACACGGAGCTGCCTTCGTCAATTCTGTGTGTAGCGGAGGCTTTGTGTTTGGATCACGTGCTATCTGTTCGAAGGCTAACTGTATTGCACTTATTGTTTCTTCAAATATGATCTACAATAGACTCTGAGGTCCTCTGAGACAGGGGCTCTCTTGATTGTCTATGCACTTCCAAGTCGTACCCCAGGGCCCAAGACACAGCAGGCTTGGGGGAATGCTTGCTGAGTAACTGTGCACATTTGGAGACTAGAGTTGCTCTGTGTCCCAGTACCCAGGGCCCTCTGCCTCCTGGAAGAAACCAGCACCCGCTGTGTCTAGAGGGGTCATCCCAGAACTGCTGGGTAGAGAAGCCGTGGCCCTGGGCTAGAACTCAGCACGTTACCGTGCAGTCTTTGTTAGCACGTGGCCTGGTAACATGCTCCGGCCTGCTGGGGCGCAGCAGCACGGGGCGCAGCAGGTGAGCTGTGTATCTGGGCCGCCAGGTGCTTCAATGTGTATTCAGTTGACTCCTAAGTGAGCGTCAAAGGATGGGCAAAGCGTGGTGCCTATAGGCAGGAAGAGGTGCAGGTGACTTCGGAGAAGAGAGTGACTGTGGGGGCCTCTGGGGTGGACCAGCCTTTAGAGAAGTATCTGGGACATGGGGAACAAGTGCAGAGACCCCCAGGAGATGTCTGGGGTCCAGGAGGAAGCAGGAACTGACGTCAGGCGGGGCTGGGTGCCATGCCTGGTTCTGCCAGTTGCCAGCTAGGGATGTCCGGTGGATCCCTTGGTCTTCTAAGGAGCAGTTTTGTTATCATCTGTAAAACAGAGATAATAAGATCAACGCGAGGATTCCCTGGAGACAATGTGTGTAATATCGCCGGCGTGGTGCCTGGCTCCGTCAACAATAGCCACAAGGATGACTTAGCATCACTCGCGGCCATGATTTGAGTCTAGGTGGTTATAGCCACCTGGATAACTGAGGCCTCCACAAATCCATAACCAAGAGAGACTTTGTTGTTATGATCACCTCCTCCCCTCCCCCAAGGGGACTAATGAACTCTCCACTGAGACGCAAGCCAGCGGCCCCCGCATCTTGACCCTGCCAGGTTCCTCCTGGGGTAACATCCGAGGCACGAAACCCAGGCCCCGTGCTATGTTTTCACGGCTCCAATTTTCCATCTCCCAGGCCAAGAGGAACGAGCAGATTTTCCAAAACACTTTGCAGACAGCGGCCACCCAATGCCGCACCTCCCCGCCCCTTGGTCTGCGGACGGAAGACAGGATGCACATTGAGGCCCCGTTAAGACGCTGGAAACCGGAGCGTCCGTGGCACCTTCACGCCCACTTGGGACGCTGTCCTGCTCAATCACATTCCAAGCGAGCGATTGCTTCCTGTCTCCCGGGCATCGCTGCATAACTCAGGCACAGTGACAGCTCCTTGCAGTTTTTCCAGCTGGTGACCTTCTTCCTGCGATCTGCTACGGTCCCCGCTAACACGACTGTGTTCTACAGCACCAGCACCTCCACCAGGAGGGAGTTTTGATCAGGTTTTGTGAAAGGAACTCAAAGGCCTATTTGTGTGCATTTCTGGCAAAAATTCAAAGGCCTTTTAAATTGGAGACATGGTAGGAAATTAAACCCTGCAGGCCTACCTACCTGCAGAGAATACAACGGACTCATTAGAGAACTGACTACCGCAGTCCTTTAAGGGGAATGGGACATATTTACCTCTCGTCTTTTTAATAAGGTAGGTGAGGTTGTGTATTACAAAGATGGTCTTTTAACAACACCATTAAACATCACTGCTCAAAGCGTTGTCCATCTGTTAGGACCCAGGCAACGTGTCCAACAATTGCTTTTCTTTTTTTGCATAAGGACTGACACGGGGATTGGTGGGAAAGGATTTCCCTGACTGCTCCTCCAGGCAGAGGAGCCCCCAGTTTCCACAGTGGGAACCCGAGCTATATCCAGGCAGAAATCAGCGTCATGAAAAGAGTTGGCTTTAACAAAAAGGTGTCACTGACTGGGTGGCCACAGGAGTCTTGACTCCTGTTGGTGAGTAGATTCCGCAGCACTGGGTACATCTTCTGCAGCACCAAAGCTAACGGGGTACTTAGGACTTGAGAAGATTGCAAAAGAAATTGATGAGGATTACCGAATCTGCCCTCTGGAAAGAGCATTAGACACCGTTTAAAGGGAATTATGAAAGCGTTCATGTGTAACCAATTAAGAATTGGATTTTAAATTGTTTTAAATTTGCCTCTATCCTCTTCCTCACTGTTCAGGGAACAATGGGTCTTTCTGTACACATCGCTTTCACGATCGCTGCAGAAATGCAACGAGGTAGGAAGGCCTCGTTGCTCAGGCTCAGCTCTGAATATCAGGAGCGAAGCCTGGGAGATGAGAAGCAGGGGATTTGTGCCCAGCTTCTAGGACAGGTTCAGGGTCCCTCCGCCACTTCCAAGGTGCTGCAATAGGACCCGATGATGGAGCATCGGGCCAGGTGCACTGGCCAAGGAGCGAGCTCATGGGGAGTGAAGAGAAAGCGGGCAGGGGCTGCACCTGGGAGTGCAGGGGGAAAATTAACCCAATCAAGAGACTTAGAGATAGGAGAGAACTGGGTGAAAGATGGGTGAGAGGTTGGTTATGCCTAAACACTCAGTGAGGCTGGGAGGTGCCATTTGGTGGCATCTTACTTAAAAAGAGCTCCCTCATTGGCAGTCCTGGGGTGGGGGAGCCACATGGGGGCTCAAGAGCTCTGAACGGGGAAGGGATTCGGTCCTGAGCCCACCTTAATCCTCGTGACTGTGGGCAGGTTGTGTTGCCTTATTATTATTATTATTATTATTATTATTTGCAGTACTGGGGGTTGAACCCAGGGTCATTCTACCTCTGAGCTACATTCCCAGTTCTATTTTTTAAAAATTGAAATAGAGTCTTGCAAGCCAGACGTGGTGGCACACGCTTGCAATCCTAGTACTTGGGAGGCTGAGACTGGAGGATCCAGGTTTGCAGCCAGCCTCAGCTGCTTAGTGAGGCCCTCCGCAACTTACCGAGACCCTGTTTCAAAATAAAGAATAAAAAATCGGGCTAGGGGTGTAGCTCGAAGGTAGAATGCCCCTGGATTCAATCCCCAGTACCGCAATAAAAAAAAGGAAAGAAATAGAGTCTCGCTAGGATGATGAGAGTCTCACTATGATGCTGAGGCTGTGCTCAAACCTGCAATCCTCCTGTCTCAGCCTCCCAAGTAGTGGGATTACAGGCATGCGCCACCATGCCTGGCGTCTGTCGCTTTCATTCCTCTTCAGCTTTCTCAACCTTAAAAGGAGAGGGTTGGATTATGTGGCCTCTGAAAGTTCTTCTAGATCAAGAATGTCCCTTGGGTCAACTGGAAGTCACTGGCTGTCTTGGAAGAGCCCTGAGGACAGAAGCCAAGGGCGGGGGCTGGGCTGGAGTTGGTGATGAGGGTGGCCGGGGAGGTGGCAGGGCCAAGGGGCGGGTTTAAAGCATTGCTCGGTGGCAGATGCTCCAGTGTGTGGAATCTTAGGGGGGCATTTAGACAGAGAGGAGAGACTGGAGTCACTTATGGAGGAAGCTAAGGAGGAGGTAGAAGGAATGAGGATGCCAGGGCAGGGAGATGGGTCTTTGTAAGAAAGAGGAACAAGGGACAGGAGAGAGGATGGGTGAAAAGCCAGACCCTTTTAATGAGAGACCGTGGGATACTAAGAGAGCTCCCTTCAGATGCCGTCCTCCTTCCCGGCAGAGCAGGAGTTCCCATCCACCCACAGAGGACACTGTTTGGGGTAAATGCTGTGGAAATGCACTAGTGGTTAAGAAGTGATGGATCAAATATTTTTTTAAAAAAGCAGAAAGAATCCCATTTAGAACAAAAAGAGTGAATTTACAGTGTCCCAAACTGTAAACACAAAACCGGTCCACGCATACAATGGAATTTTACTCAGCCAGAAAGAAGAACAAAATGATGTCATTTGCAGGAAACTGATGGAACTAGAGAAGATTATGCCAAGTGAGATCATGTTGTATGTTTTATCTCATATGTGGGAGCTAGAGAGAAAATAGGAAACCAAAGGGGCTTCAGATAAACGAGGAGAGATTCCAGGAGAACCATGGAAGGGCTTTCAGGGAGGGAAGCTGAGGGTAGAGACTTGCTGAAGGAAACAGTTCAAATCATATGCTCTGCATACATATGAAATTATCAGCCCCAATCTCAATACCATGTACGTGGAGGGGGAGGGAGTGGGGTGGGGTGTGGAGGGGAACACAGCAAGTGTTGTACGCATGTGCATTTCTATTACTCCAAACCTCATTATGATGTATAATTACAATGCACCAAAAAAGTATATTAAAAAAGAAGCAATGATCAAACATTTCCAAAAAAAGCATTAAGAATCCCACTTAGAACAAAAAGGGTGAATTTACAGTGAGGTTAATTTTTTGCTTTGCTGGTTTTCTCCAGGACCTAGAAAACTTTGATTTTGTCACAGTATAAGGTTAAAGTTGCCATCACATCTCACACTTACGGGTCACGCTTCGGCCTGTCGTGGTCTGGACAAGGTAGGAGAGGCTGTGTTCCAACCGGCTGCAGGTGTCACCTCTTGCCATGGCGTGGGCCCATCCAGTACATGGCCTGGTGCAATCACCTTGGGGACCCTCAATTTGCCTTATTTGCTTGGACTTGATCTTTTCTCCAGGACCGTCCCTTGCTTCGGACTCATCATGACTGAAGAGAAATAGCTAGGGTCCTGTCACCATAAATGGTCCCCATAAGATGGGCTGCACTTGCCATTTATAATGGCGTGACAGCGTACTTAGATGACCATTCTGTTCGTCATTTTCAGGACAGAATTCAATAAATTACAAGAGACGTTCAACGCTTCATTGTAAAATTGGCTTAGTGTTAGACGATTTTGCCCAACTGTAGGCTAATGTGTTCTGAGCACATTCAAGGTGGACGGGCTCAGCTATGATGTTTAGCAGGTTAGGTGTGTTAAATGCACTTTTTTTTTAACTTACAACATTTCCAACTTACGATGGGTTTCTTGGGATGTGACCCCCTCATAAGTCGAGGAGAGACAAAGGCAGAAGTATCACTTTATCCTATAAATGTGTATTGATACTTCATGATATGGCAGGCTCTAAGTCCTGGGGTGCTATGGCTCGAATGTGTGTCCTCCAAAACCCAGGTCCTGCCAGTGTGACAACGATGACAAGTGGGGCCTCTAGGAGGTGACTAGGCCACAAGCCGCTCCCTCCAGAGTGGGATTAGACCCTAATAAAAGAGACTGCCTACAGTGCCTGGTCTCCACCTCCTGCCGTGTGGGGACACAGCATCCCTCCCCTTCAGAGGACGAACCCTCACCAGACACTGAGCCCGTGGCTACTTGACCTTGAACTTTCCAGCCTCCAGAACTATGCCAAATACATTTCTGTTCTTCTGTATTAGTTGACATTTTTCACCACACAAACTTATGTCAATAAAAGTAAATGTTTGTTGATATTAAAAAAAAATCCGTTCTTTGTAAAGTGCCCAGTCTGTGGCATTCTGTTCTAGCAGCCCAAATGGACGGAGACATGGGCATCCCAAGAGGGCCAGGCAGATGAGGGACCTGGTTCCCAGAGCCTCATGTCTCAGCAGATTCTCAAACCCCTTGCTGTACGTGGTCAGACACTAGTTCTTTTTGGAGCAGGAACATATTTTAAAAGATGGGTTAATTTCCAGCGTGGAGAACTTGGGTCATCTAGCTGAACCCCAGTCAGCTTTTTCTGCTCTAACTCAAAGATGAAGTTGTTTTCTATTTTGATCAGGCTCAGAGCTTCCGGGCATAATGACTTTGACCCGGAGAATCCATGCATGACCCTTTGGAATATCCCAGTCATCCAAGGACGATGGCATGTGTCATCGCTTTCCTTACAGACGGTGCATCATCACTCAGCCCCTCGTGTCCTTCAGTCACGGCCTCTCCTAATGTTCGAGAACTCTCTCTGAAAGTAAAAGGATGCACCGTGGGAGACATTCGCCCCCACCAAGGGCACTTGGTTAAAAGCAGGAGAGAGTGCGTCTTAGTCGGTCGGGGGTGCTGTAACACAGGTGATAGACAGGGTGGCTGATGAAGAGCTGAAGTCAAGTCCACGGCCCTGGCGGAGTGTGTTAGCCTTTGTTGAGTCCGCTCTTGCTTCTCACAGGCTCCTTCTTGCTCTCTTCTCTCGTGGTAGGAAGGGCGAGGAAGCTCTCTGGGTCTCTTTTATGAGAGCACTAATCCCATTCATGAGGGTTCCGCACCATGGCCCAATCACCCCAACACCCCACCTCCTAAATTTACCCAAAGCCAACATTATATTGAACGGGAAAAACTGTGGGAATTCCCCTTAAAATCAGGAACAAGACAAGGATGCCCACTATCACCACTCCTCTTCAATATAGTCCTCGAGACTCTGGACAGGGCAATAAGACAAGAGAAGGGTATCAAAGGAATTCAAATAGGAAAAGAAGAATTAAAATTATCTTTATTTGCAGATGATATGATCCTATATCTAGAAGACCCAAAAAACTCAACCAAAAGCCTACTGGAGCTGATTAGCAAATTTAGCAAAGTAGTAGGATACAAGATCAACCTAAAAAAATCAGTAACTTTCATATATGCCAACCATGAATCCACTAAGAAAGAAATCCAGAAAACAATTCATTCACAATAACTTCAAAATCAATCCATACCTAGGAATAAACTTAACCAAAGAGGTGAAAGACCTCTTCAAAGAAAATTATAAAACACTGAAGAAAGAAATTGAAGAAGATCTTAGAAGATGGAAAGATCTCCCCTGCTCTTGGATAGGCAGAATAAATATTATCAAAACGGCCACTCTGCCAAAAGTGATCTAGAGAGTCAACGCAATCCCTATCAAAATACCACTATCATTTTTCACAGACCTAGAAAAATCAGTCCTAAATTTCATATGGAGAAACAAAAGACCCAGAATAGCCAAAGCAATTCTCGGCAATAAGAACCATGCAGGAGGCTTGACTTCAAACTATACTACAGAGCTATAGTAATAAAATCAGCATGGTATTGGCACAAAAACAGACACATAGACCAATGGTACAGAATAGAAGATACAGAAACAAATCCACAAACTTACAGCCAATTGATCTTTGACAAAGGTGCCAGACACATACGTTGGAGAAAGATGAACTTGGAGGACACATTTAGTGCATCACACAGTGAGACGTGGGTGAGGACCACTGGGCTCACTGGTCACCTTCGCAGCAGGGGTTGTGACAGGGGCGTTGGGGACTGCTGGGCAGTGAGCCCCTGTTTGGAATCTCATATTTGATGGGTGCATTTCCTCATTTCCTGTAGGACCAGAGCCATCCACCCCGTGGGGAGTTGGGGCCCCAGGAGAGCCAGGAGCTGAGCACAGTCTCCTGGACTTACGTTCATCCTGTGACGTCCCCAGAGTCCTGGGGTGTCCTGGGGCTGCCCATGCCTTCCTGACGTTAACGCACAGGGTGCCCCCCAGAGCTCGTCCCAGGGGACCAGGGGTTTTCCCAGGCCAGGGAGACTTCTTGGTGTCTGGGGGCTGGAAGTGTTCTAGCTCGGGGCTGGAGGAGGCCTGTCTGTTGTTTCCCATAGTCCTGCAGAGGCTGAACCAATGGCAATGCGGACCTAGGAAGGCGCTGGGGGAGGCTGCTGCCGGGGGGCGCTCGCCGGCGGAGACAGCGTTTGCACGGTACATGTTCTAGGAGGCTGCTTTGTATTCAGTGGGTGTTTTCCTTGGCCCGCCACCAAACCATAGAGGTGGAAGAAAACCAATTTGTTAACAGTTCTCAGGAACAAGAGGCCAGCTGGGGGAAGCATTTAAAGGCAAAATCCCAGGGCAGACCTGAGACTCAGGGCTGTGCCCTGGCCTCCTGGTCCTGCCAGGGGCCAGACGCACGTCCTCACTCCCTCATGCCCTGCCACAAAGCCTCCTCCACCAGGAAGCCTCCCGTGATGTCCTGCATCTTGTCACCAACACTCTGTCCCCTGTGGGATGGGGCGTGTGTGCCATACAAAGATAGCATTTGCCTTGTTGGATTTTGTGTTTATGCTTGTTAAGATGGTGAAACTCAGCCAGGCATGGTGGTGCACACTTGTAATCCCAGTACTTGGGAGGCTGAGACCGGAGGATCTGGGTTCACGGCCAGCCTCAGCTACTTAGCGAGGCCTTCTGCAACTGAGTGAGGCCCTGTTTCAAAATAAAGAATAAAAAATAGGGCTGGGGGTGTAGCTCGGAGGTAGAATGCTCCAGGGTTCCATCCCTAGTACCGCAAAAAAGAAAAAGAAAAGATGGTGAAACTCTCTTAGGAAGTTCTCTGCTCCACGGGGGCTGGGATAAATGTTTCCTAAACGCATGTCATCTTTTTGGTGGTGGTGTTCTAGTTTTTCATATTTTAAGACTTCTTTAAAATAGCAGTTTTAGGGTCACAGAAAAATTGAGCAGAAAACACAGAGATTTCCCATATACTTCTTCCCTCCCCTGTAGCCCACTCTCATCAACATCTGCCACCAAAGCGATCCATTTGTCACAGTCCGTGAGCCTGCGTTGACACGTCACATCACCCAGAGTCCACAGTGTACGCCAGGGTCCACTCTCGGCGCTGTGCACTCTCCAGGTTTAGACAAATGGATAATGAGTGTATGCATATCTGCCATTAGCGTATCCTACAGAACACGCTCACTGCCCTGTGAGTCTTCTAGGGTCCCCGGTCCCTGGCAACCACTGACATTTTGACCCCTTGTAGTTTTGTCTTTTCCAGAATGTCATGTAGTTGGAATCCCTCAGCAGGCAGTGTCTTCAGACTGGCTTCTTTCATTTAGCAATCTGCTTTTAAATGTCCTCCATATCTTTTTTTTTTTTTTTTTTTTTGGTGCTGGGGATTGAACCCAGGGGCATTCTATCTCCGAGCTCCACCCCCAGTCCGATTTTTTATTCTTTATTTTGAAACAGGGTCTCATTAAGTTGCAGAGGGCCTCACTAAGTAGCTGAGGCTGGCCACAAACCTGTGATCCTCCCATCTCAGCCTCCCAAGTACTGGGATTACAAGCGTGCACCATCATGCCTGGCTCTTTTTTGTCTGTTTTGCAGCACTGAGGATTGAACCCAGGGCCTTGCACATGCCAGGCAAGCGCTCTACCACTGAGCTAGGGCCCCGGTCCATGTCCTTTCACGCTTGATAGCTCATTTCTTTTTAGCACTAACACTCCATTGTCTGGACAGATCACCGTTTCCTTATCAATTTGTCAACTAAATGACGTCTTGGTGGCCTCCAGCTCGGGCAAGTCGACATAAAGCTGCTACGAACACCGCTGTGGAGGGCTTTGTGTAGACCTGAGTTTTCAGCTCCTTTGGGTAAATACCAAAGAGCATGATTGTGGGGCGGTGTGGTAGAGCATGCTTAGTTTTGTAAGAAACTTCTCTCTTCCACCGAGGCCGTGCAGTCTCGCGTCCCCCCAGTGGCGGGCGTGGGCTGGCGCCCGTGTTCCTCCTCAGCAGTGTGGGGTGCCGGCGCCCTGGGCTCAGCTGTCCTCACAGGTGTGCAGTGCTGTGTCGCTGTTGTACTTTGCATTTCCCTGGTGACCTGTGAGATGGAGTGTCTTTCCAGTCCGTATTTGCCCTCCTGGGCCTCTTTCCTCTTGCGCAGTAACAGTGTGCGCCGGGCAGTCGCTGGGGTCTGAGCACTGGCCTTGTGCTGGAATCAGGAGGGCCGAGGCTGGGTCAGTCGCCTGCCCCCTGCCAGGGCTGAGCTTCGCTCTGGGCTCAGCAGGTGAGTCCATCTGCTTAAGATTCGGCCTGAGCTCTGAAAGGGGGAGAGCAGTAGGTCATTCCTCATGGGTCGTTTTGAGCAGTCAGTGTGCTAATGTAGCTAGGGCAGCACCGAGCCTGGCACGCCGGAAACAGGAAAGATTAGTTGATGGCAACAGTGAGTCTTTGATTTCTGTTAGTCCAAATTAATTCAGTTAGACTGAATTCTGTTAGTCCAAAAAGTAGTTGAGCTAAGATGGCTGGTGTTCTCTGGTGCCAAGAAACATGGAACCCAGCGATGAGTACCTCTTCTGGCATTATTTTATTAGCATATATTTTCTTTTTTTTAAATTGGGTGCATTGTAATTTTACATCATATTGGGGTACAGAGTGTTAGAAAAATACACACACACACCTCTTGTGGTTAGCATATATTTTCTAAAATAGATGCCTCGGAGTTTTGGGACAGTGGATAGAGAGCATTAAAACCAACTAATGGGACAAAGGTGACAACTCAACACATCCGAACCCCCAGAGCAGGTAACCAGCTGGAAATCTACAACAGTGACCGCTGAAAAATCACATTTAGAGATTCAGAAAAATTATCCAGTTGTGGGACTCTCTCCACGAATCAAGCCCAGCTAGTGGCAGGGGTCAGCTGGTTAACGGAAGGCCGGTTCCTGTGTCACTCACCCACTTTCCAGCCAAGGCCGGTCCCTCCTGGTGTCCTCCCTCTCGCCATTAACACAGGCGACTAATGAAAGGCTGGCCGGGGCCCAGCATGGAAACGTGTTTGGAGCACTTCCCCTTAACTTCAGCAGCACAAACATCTATTCTGGGTTCGGGCGGTTTTCCAACTTGGGTTACTCGATGATAAACAACGGGTTTTTTTGGGGGGGGTGAGTGAAATTTTAACTGGGTGCTTTGCAAAACACAATTAAAAAGAAAACATAATTGAAGAAACTATTAAGTGGAAAAGTCAGAGACGTCAAGGATTGTCTGGGTTTCTAAAAATGTTTCCCGCTAAGCTTCTTGTTTATTCCTTGATGTTTGGAAAGACCTGGTTGGCCCCAGTTTTGACGAGCCGTTTACGCTTCCCAGTGATTTGGGGGACTTTCTTTTATAGACAATCAATAATTATCTATCCGCCTTTGAGGATAAAAATGGAAAGTGAAAAGTTCAAGAAATCAATTAGCTGGCTTAAATAATGCTGAGAACTTCGGAACAGCGTTCATGACTGAAATTTACAAAGTAAATCAACATAATACGAAGAAGTAAATTAACCCCGAATGACAAAATGAAAAGATGGTTCCCATGTAACCTCATAAATTTCCTGCTCGATGCATTTCGAGTCTCTGATTTCTAATAAAATTCTCATGAGAACATAGTATTGCTCCATAAAAACCCAGGAACTCTCCCCATGAGAACCAGCTGGTTTATAAGGGCACATGGGTTCAAGGCTGTGGTTTATTTATTAAAAATTTCTCAGTAAATATATCATAGTCCACTGGATAGAGCCCTGCGATTGTGGCGAGGCCATGGATCATTCCCGCTGTCCCCAAGTATGAAGGAAAACAAGAAAAAGCATGTCAGGAACTCTCTGAACCAGAAAAAAAAAACGAACTTTTTTTTTTCCAAACTAAAGAAAGTTCTAAGCTCCTCTGGTTTACCTTCCACCCAAAGAGACCTCGTGGGAGTTTCACATTTGCCCAACGAAGCTGGAGCTTTCTTGCCAAAATGGCTGACAGGGCGCCCAGCAAGGGGCCCAGGGAAGTTTGGTTTGGTTCTTCTCCCTGTTGTGGGTTAAGTCCCTTCTGGGCAGAAAAAGGCTGCCCAGGCATGCATGCACTTGTGTGTGTGTGTGTGTGTGTGTGTGTGTGTCTGTGTATGGGGGGATACTGGGGGTTGAACCCAGGGACATCCTACCTCCAAGCTACACCCCAGCCCATTTTTAATTTTGAAACAGGGTCTAAGTTGCTGAGGCCCTTGTTATATTGCTGAGGCTGGCCTCAAACCTGTGATCCTTCAGTCTCAGCCTCTCAAGCACTGGGATTACAGCGTGCACCACCATGCCCAGCCCTCCAGGGGCTTTCGCGGGATTTCAGACATCCTGGAGAACAGCCGTGAGTGTGTAGTAGTGCTGGAGATGATGGGCTCTTGGCTTACACACCTGTGCCCACACGCCCACAGCTGGGAAGATAATTAATGCTCACTCACACCAGGTTTTCAATCTGGGCCTGATACTTGGCTAAAAGCTTTACGGGTCTCACCTCACTGGACCCTGCGCATAGTCCCCCTTGTTCTAGAGGCAGGGAAACTTCCCATAGAAAGGTTAAGTCACTCACTTAGACGGAGCAAGAAATTGAACCCAGCCCATTCAGCTCTAATGACGAAGCATGTCATCACAGGGCTGGCTTTGAGAGAGACACCCCGTGTGAAAACTGGGGATCCTGTTTTCTTTTGCTCTGTCCATCCAATATCCTCTTCAGACTAACCCACGGGTGCGAAGCTAACCCCCGCCATGTGCCTGGTCGGGGTGAGCACCCGTGCAGAGTACCCACTGCTGCCGCAGAGTCCTCAGGGCGCCTCCCTCGCTCCCTCTGGGCTCTGGGCTCTCAAGGACTGGTGTCTCGGCACCTGGGAGAGGCGTTGGCACTTCCAGGCGCTTACTCAAAAGCAGCAATGGGCGAGGATAGGTGTGGGCCCATGACCGAGAAAGCATAATTAAAAACCATTTTAAAACAGATTTTGTTTTTCAAAGCAGTTTCAGTTTCACAAGCCAAACAGCAGAAGGTGCAGAGACCTGTGTCCATCAATCCTGTCCTCCCCCGACCCAAGTCCCCATCAGAGCGGTGCCGAGCGGTGCTAGGATCCTGACCAACACTGACACCATTGTCACTCAGAGACAGAGTTTACAGTTGGGGTCCACCCTTGCGGCTACCTGTGCGGGTTTGGACAAGCGCTCCATGACTTGTCCCCACCGCCTCAGGGCCAAGCAGAGTGACACAGGGTGACATCAGTGCCTCCAAGCCCTCTGCACCCATCCATTCAGGCCTCTTTCCTGCTGGCCCCTGGGAGCTGCTGGTCCTTCCACAGCTGGAATTATGCAGCACACATGTTACTATTATATGTAGAGTATGTTAACATGTTTCTCCAAGCCTTTTCATGGCCTGATGGCTCATTTCTTTTTAGCACGGAATAATATCCCACTGTCTGAGAAGACCCTACTTTTCACTCTCTGGAGGCCAGGTAGCTGAGGACCCACAGCCAGCGGGAGGCCCATTTAGGAATTCTCTATTCCTGAAGAGCTGCAGATGATGTGGTCTTTTTTCCCCCCTCTTAAAAGACAACAGTAATTGGGAGGCTAAGACAGGAGGATCGCAGGTGAGAGACCAGCCTCAGCAATTTAGTGAGAACCTATTTCGAAATAAAAAATAAAAAAAAAGGACTGGGGGTGTAGCTCAGAGGTAGAATGGTCCTGGGTTCAATCCCAAGTACCACAATAAATAAATAAATAAAGCAAGCAAGCAAGCACTGGGGTGTGTGTGGAACTCAGAGGTAGAATGTCCCTGGGTTCAATCCCTAGTACCAAAAGAAGAAGAAGGAGGAGGAGGAGGAGGAGGAGGAGGAGGAGGAGGAGGAGACAGCAATGACAGGGATAGGAACCCATATTCCTCAGCTGGGTGGATCCCGCAGCAGATATTGCAGGAGGGGCCGGGCACCCCCAGTCCCACCAGCAAGCAAGCTTCGCACCCTAGATAAGAAGCCTACTGGATGTTTCATCAACACCAACTTCAAATTCAAGGGCGCTAGTTATTGGAAACTGGAATCCCACGCTCTCCCCCCTCTTTTTAATGGAAACTGGGTAACTGCATTCGAACACCTAATTATCTTCATAACCGCTTAAACATAGACGCCAACAGGGCAGGCCCAGTGACCCACTGGGAAAATGCGAAGTGCCCTGCTCGCGCTAAGCTTTCCACGCACTCCTAGGTGAAAGCCAGGGATGACCATCACCGCCTGCTGTCACCCGCGCAGCCGGGAGGGCTCGAGCGCCCCCTAGCGGAGATCTCTTCAACGGCCCTGGGATCCCATCTCTGCAATTTAAAAATTATGTCTCAGCCCAACCCGTGAATTAAATCAGAGAAGAAGGCCGCTGGCCATTTATCTCAAACCCAAGTCCCAGCCACACCAGATGGACCTTTGGGCTGACAGTTATTGAAAATAATGACTGAACACGCCGAATGTTTTTATAACCCTCCAAAGTTCACCTTGGTTGTTCACCTAGAGTAGATTAATCACGTTCCTTCCAGACTGCTAGAGAAAAACATACACGCTGGCCTCCGGATTCTTAAAGACATTGGAGAATGAAAAGTTGGGTCTGATTATCGAAGTAAAGTGTTTATCCTTCCCTCGGCCATGGCTGTGATGGACGAGTAGAGCCGACCGGGTCCCTGTGCTGTCTCTGAAGGTGTAGGGGAGTGGGGGAAGCAGAGGCCCTTAGGATGGCCGACTCCACTGTGTCTGGAGGAAAGAAGGGGGGCCCAGCTTGAAGACCTGGGGAGGAACCAGCAGGAGGGTCCACTCGCCGGGTAAGACGCCCGTGGTAAGACGTCTGTGGCCTTGGTGATGGGCGGGAGAATTCTACAGTGTGAGCCCGAGGCTCAGAAAGATGAAGCTGTGTATGTGTGGTCCCAGACTTAGCTAGGGAGAGACCCACGAGGAGAACCCTGGTCTCTCCTTTCCCACGCTGCTCTTCCTACACCGCTTCTCCTCAAAGCCCTGGTGAGCCCCACACTCATTTTAAGTGCTTGGGCTCGATTCAGATATAAGAAAAAACAAAAACAAAAAACAAAACAGTAAATCTTTTTTTTTTTTTTTGGTACTGGAGATTGAACCCAACGGCATTCTACCTCTGAGCTATACCCCCCGCCCAGTCTGTTTTAAATTTTTATTTTGAAACAGAGTCTCACTAAATTGCTGAGGCTGTCCTCGAACCAGCAAGCCTCCTGTCTCAGCCTCCCAAGTACTGGGATTACAGGCGTGTGCCCCTGCACCGGGCTTCTAATGCTTCATTAAGGCTAAAGACAAAATATCATTTAAAAATCCTAAGTGTTCGGGTGCAGATGATATCTTTAAGCGGTCTCGGTTGGTTGTTTCTTTGTGCGTGTGTTCTTCTAGTTTCAGTTGAAAGCCCACACCAGGAACAAAAATCCATATTGTTTATTTTGTTCTCAGCCTCATCTTCCCCCTCTTTCCTTCCCCTAGCCCAGCCTTGCCAATGTGTAAACAAATCGGAAAAATCCCCAATGGGTTGAAAACCTGTCCGTGTTACTCCAGCTGGAAAGAATTGCGCTCCACCAAGATTGAGACCGACCCCGTGTACAATGGAAACCCTGACAGCAGCGCTGTAATTACAGTCCTGCCACAATGAATGTATCCGTGTGGACTTTTCCATGGTGTTTTTCCATGGGACATTTCTTCCTGTGAGATCTTAACTCGAAATCTGGATTACTAAAGCTTTTGCTTCGGAGCAGACAAGCTTGCGGTCGGTGGCTCTGTTGACTTTGGTAGCGGTGGATAGCAAGGGGGACATTCGTCACCTTGATCCTTGCGAGGTTGATGGGTGGGCACTTGGGCTTGGACCGTGCAGGAGCCGACCCCGGTGAACTGCATCATCTCCCACACCTCTCATCAGGGAGCATTTTCTTTCTTCTCTGACTTAGTGGCTGCATTGAAGTAGGAAAGTTGAACAGGGCTAACTCCTATTAGAGCGACCACCCATCCTGATTGGCCTAGGACTACACCGTTTTAGCACTAAAGTAGCTCATCCTGGGGAGGCCAGCACTGGTGTTCATTCTAAATGGCATGGGAAGTAGAATCACATTCAAGACAACAAACTAATTGTTTGTTTGTTTATTTGGAACTGGGGGTTGAACCCAGGAGCATTCTACCTCTGAGCTACACCCCCAGTCCTATTTTTATTTTACTTTATTTTTATTTTTTGAAATAGGGTCTTGCTAAGTTGCTATGCGCTGATCTCAAACCTGCGATCCTCCTGTTTCAGCCTCCCAAGTCCTGGGATTATAGGTGTGTGCCACTGCAACCGGCAATAGTCTGTTTTAATGATATCAACCAGATTGAGTTTTAAACCAAAGCACTTTTGTGGTGCTTAAAAAGCCCTAGTACAGCCAGCATTTAGCTTGAGAACTGTCTCAGAAAAGGATTCAAAAGGAATTTTAGGACATCATGCTCGATAACGGCAGAATAGCGTACAGAAGACCAGTGAGCCCCGGTCTGCCTGAGGGTGTGCTGGGTTGACGGATGCTCCGGCCCTTTGGCGGCAAGAGTGGAGGAGGCATCCCGTGGGGCTGCTGGGAAGGAGCTCACTTCTCCGAGCCTTCATAAGCAGCCTGGGACCACAGCCTCTTTTCTATATAATGAGAGGCGAAGAAGAGAAGGACAACGGAGAGCTGGCTGTGGTGGCCCACGCCTGTAATCACAGTACTTGGGAGGCTGAGACAGGAGGATCGCAGGTTTGAAGCCAGCCTCAGCAATTTAAGGAGGCTCTCAGTAACTTAGCAAGACCCTGTTTCCAAACAAAAAATAAAATAGGCTGGGGGCATAGCCCGGAGGTAGAAGG
>PVJS01038101.1:0-19585 GCA_004027185.1 Glis glis
GAGGGAATAAGAGACAGGAGGCTCAGCAGTTCAGTGAAGCTGCAGGCACTGTCTCTGCCCAGCGAGCATCAGACTTTATTTTTTATACCTTTTTTACATCAGGAAGTCTTAACGCTAACAATTTTCTGCTTAGCATATCATGAAAAATATTTTTTACTTAGTACATCATAGGACTCTTTACAGTGCAGTCATTTACCCACAGTTATTAACAACCCATTGTCCAGATGGTCACAACATGTTCCCCATTAATTACTCAGGTTCCATGCAAACTTGCGTTTCTTCCCACAATGTCAACTTAGCTCTTTTAATCATTTGCATTGTTCTCGGAAATATCACGCTGCGGTTATCAGGTGACAGACATGACCTTACCTAAAGGCTTTTGACTACTGCCTTTTATATATTTTTATATAAGTCTTAACTATTTTATATTACATGGCTACATATATTATGCTAACTATCTAAAAGTAAATGTCACTGTAGCTAACTATATCTACTATTAAACTATTTTTATTTATATCTTTCCTATGTAGACTATAACTATACTTATGCTAAAGGTTAAAAACTAGGAATAATATGGTTAACTAGACCTTACACCTATACTTAAACTATTTATTATTATTATTAATATTATTATTATATTATTATTCTATTTTAATACTACTTATGCTTATATTCTATACTTTATTCTTTCTTTAATTGAGCCTTAAGTTTTTCTATTTCTTTCTGATGACCTTTCATATTCTTTTTAAGGAACTCTTTTCTTTCTCTGTTTTTGGTATTAACTATCCACCATTTATAATAAGTGAGCAAGGCCTGTAATTGGTTAATCTTAGATGAAGTGGAAGAAGCACAAAATGTAGGGCTTCTAGCAAGCCTTATTGTCATGGGGAGACATGCTAATTCTGAGGGGTCCTTGGCTCCCATGATGAATAAGAATTTCAACACGTGCCATCAGAAAAAGGCAAAGGTTTTAATTAACTTAAAAAGGTGGGGATACAGGTTGGGGGTTAACTAAGAAAGGCAGGGATACAGGTTGGGGGTCATCTAAGAAAGGGAGAGCGAGTCTCCCTGCACGCGTCCATCCATCCAGGTGAGCAAGAGAGCGTCCGTGTGCTTCCGCAGTTCTTTTATAGGAGGGAGTAGGTAGGGTCACACAGAAGAGGGCAGGACTTTCTCTTAGTCCTGTTTCCCTGACAACAGATAGGCAGTGGGAGTCTGTCCTTTGTCCTCTTTACCCATCCTATTTACATTAAGCATCTCATGTGTGGAGAGGAGCCATTGTGATTAAGGGTATGGACTCATTAAGGCTTCTGCCTGACTGAACACATCCTATAGGGTGGAGTTAGATTATGAACTTTCTATTTTCCCAATGTCTCCTTTCTGCCTAACATTTCTATCTTTTCTATTCTACCTCATCATTCCCCCCCCCCTGCAACTTTGGTCCCTTAATCTTAAAGGGGTTGCTGAAGGGCGAAGGTCTGGCTTCTGTAGCTTCTTCTTAGCTGGCGAAGGGCTGTTGGCCTTGCCTACCCAGGGACCGAAAGTCTCATCCTGACTGATCAAAAAGGAGACACAGGGAGGTCAGGCTGTAGAATTATTATCCTTTGGTTTTCTGGAAAAGAAGGCATAAACATGTGAGATATTAGCCTCTGACAACAGCAAATCAAACAACAGAAGGGTATTCCGATACAGAGTATACTGGCCAGGAAAATGAGAATTCTATTTCTCTAAGATGTTAACCAACTATCTTTCTGAAAGAGGAGTATCCACTAAGATGTTAACCAATCATAGTCCTGAAAGGGAGACATCCACCAAGGTTGTCTGGGTGAACTGGAAGTGGACATAATTTTACAAATCCAGCAGGCACTTTCATCAGTATCTCTGGCATATTGCTATGCCCAGTCTAGGAAAAGGTTTTCTTTTCCCTGGAAGAATAATGTAAAAGTCAGGAGGCAGATGAGTTGGTATTTCTTAACCTGGATAGACATAATGTAGTTGTAAGGAAAAGCACAAAAATAAAAACTTATCCTGATTTAGTCCTTTTTGGTCCTTTTGAATAATGCTTTAAAATTTTCCAAAGGCTCACAGGAATAGTGTTCGCAGGTCTTGTCAGCATCTGGAGGCTTATTCCTGACTTCAGAGCCTTTATCCTGTAAAGTCTCAAGAGGGACAGGTTTAATTCTAGACATATGAATCCAGGAATTGTGTTCCTGTAGTTGTACTGCGTTAAGTAACAGCGGTGGCTTGGCTCCCCCTGCTTGATTATTTCCAAGACAGAGGGGGCAAGCCCTGTGACCTCTTGAATGGTAGTTTCAAGGCCTTTTCCTCCAAAGGCATGGCCAACCAAAGTGGTCAGTGCCCTTCTTCCCAGATGGCATGAGTCATGGAATCCTTTAATAATTTGCCATTTATCAGCCTGGGGTAGTAAGATTTTATAGTCTTTTTTCTAGCCCACCAGCCATTCTTAGTTTATATCCATGATGACTTCCCCATTCCTTTTCAGTTTCAGTATAAGATGGGTTTACACCTAAGTCTGGGGCAAGAGGGATTAAAGCCATTTCTGAAATACTCTGAAGTGCTGTTCGTTTAGCATTTTTATCTGCTAATGCATTTCCCTGCACTATGGAGGTACCATCCCTCAGATGTCCTTTGGTGTGTATCACTGACACCTGGGCAGGTAACCATATTGCCTTCATCAGAGAGAGAATTTCAGGACCATGCTTGATGGGGGATTTTTTTTCTTTGTTAAAAGTCCCTTTTCTTTTTAAATGGCAGCATGAGCATGAAGAACTAAGAATGCATATTTCGAATCAGTATATACATTCATTCGCTTGTCCTTTCCTAGTTGCAAAGCTTTGGTGAGGACAATTATTTCAGCCTTCTGTGCTGAGGTGTTTGGAGGAAGAGGCTTTGCCTTTATTATATCCTGAAGCTTTACTACTGCATACCCTGATTTTCGAGCTCCCTCACTTATGAAGCTGCTTCCATCAGTAAACCATTTCGCATCAGGGTCATTTAGAGGCTAATCCTTAAGATCAGGCCTGCTAGCATACACTTATTCTGGAGTTGGAACTACAGCCTCATTAACTGCCCTTAGATCTTGAACTAACCGATATTCCCCATTAGGTTCTAACATTGGAAGAATGGGTGTGTTACATGGGGAGGAGCAACGAATGAAAAGACTATATTTAAGAAACTTATTAATAAGAGGCTGAAGGCCTCGGCGTGCCTGGTTTAATAGGATACTGTCACCAGTGGGGGTAAACCTTTGGAGTTTTTAAGAAATAGAAACAGACTGAGCATTAATTTCCTTTCCTAGAACTTTAATGTCTCATATCTGGGGATTTACCTGACATAAAATATTTTTAGGTATATTTTTAGCTTGTACTGGCTTTTCTATTAATGTACCTAAGAAGGAGGGAGCATGTTTTGATGGTAAATTAAAGAGTTGCTTCTAGCCGGGCGTGGTGGTGCACTCTTGTAATCCCAGTACTTTGAGAGGCGGAGACCGGAGGATCCGGGTTCACGGCCAGCCTCAGCTCTCTCGCTCTCTCTCTCTCTCTCTGTCTCTCTCTTTCTCTCTGTCTCCTTAGTGAGGCCCTCTGCAACTTTGTGAGACCCGGTTTCAAAATAAAGTATAAAAAATAGGGCCAGGGGCGTAGCGCGGAGGTAGAACGCCCCTGCGTTCAATCCCTGGTACCGCAAAAAAACAAATTAATTAATTAATTAATTAAAGAGTTGCTTCCAAGGAAGCTAGAAAAAAAATTTAATAAAAGAGTAGGACACTTTGGGAGAACTAAGAAGGCTTGGGTAAAAATTAGCTTTTCAAATCTACAGGTTAAAGGCATTGTAAATCTTTGGCCTTGGGGGCACCATCAACCCCAGTTACAAAACATGTTTTTTTAGAAATTGGCCTAGGAGAGATAAATACAGCAGAGGATTAAATGTTCATATTTAAAAGAAAATTGGTATCTTTACCTGCCACGTCAAGAGTCACCCAGGTTCTATTGTCCAGCTGGTCAGAGGGTTGATCAGAGAAGGCCTTGCTGAACCTCGGGCATCCTCAGCCTTTTAGGGCAGCCATACTGGGAGCAGATGACCTCACTTCCCTTCAGAGGTGAGGGCAATCACACTTCCAGTGTTTTTCCTCTTTATAGAGGGGGCACATCCCAGATGCAGATGGACTCCCGGCTAGGGCAGTCCATGACCCAATGCCCAGGCTCTTTGTAATAATGGCAGGTGCCAGGCCTTAATTTTCCTTTCCTCTCTCTGGCAGGAGCCTTTGGGTATCTCTGAGGGGGCAGGGGCTTATTACCCAATGCCAGGGCAATTAAGTGGGCTTGTCCTTATGCCCGTATTTGTCTCTTCTGGCTTTTAATTTCATCTACCTTGTCTCTGTTGTGGAAAACCCCAAAGGCCAAATTTAAAAGGTGATCAATGGGAATTTGAGGTCCCATTTCCTGCCTCTGGAGTTTTTTTTTTTTTACTTATTTAATATGCACTCAGGGATAGATATCAGATAATCCATGATCTTGTAACTCTTTTTGCGCACTTTAAGAAAAGAGAAAAGACAAAACTAGGCTTTAAACAAACACGACAAAACCAAATTATCAGGATCAGATTAGCATCTGTCCTGACCGGACTGTAAATATCCTGTATGGCAGGCGTCCCTGCCATGAGATATACAGTAACCTGAATCTTCTGCAAACCTTAGCAAACAAGCGTCCTCGTTCCTAGGTGCAGACCTGGGGTGCTACCCTCCAATTAGGGTACCCCCTCTAATGGGATCCTTCAAGTCAACTTGAGGTCCCCAAACCAGGGTACCCTTTTTAGCCCCTGCCGATACAAATAAGACAAGACAAACAAAAATCTAAGAACAGAGTATCCCTGATATCTCATCCCCAGTGATCTGAACGCTCTTAAAAAGAACAAGAGATTTCTGGTATTCCTTCTCTGTAAAACAAAGCACATGTTAGGTAAACCGTTTCTATCTTCAGTAAGTGGCACTGTTCCCTCTTAATACTTTAGTTAAGGCAAAATCCGAAAGTGTCCACGTGGCTTAGCTGGAGCATGAAACAAGCACTTATTTTTATAAAAACAGTTAAAGTTTACATTTTCCTTTAATTTTACAGAAAGCTTTAGAGCAAGCTTCTTCTCTTCCCTGCTAAAACTGGCTTCTAACTGATTGAAACTTCTCCACAAAAACAAAAGAACAGCAATAAATCTAGTAGCTGCACATATCACCAATTCCCATGAAAAAAAAACCATAGGGTTTAGGCCCTGGACTCCTTTGTGCTGGGTAGCCTCAGCCCCTGCCGCCTGGCCTGGCCTGGCCTGACCACGTGGTCGGCACCTGGGGTCGGGGTGCGTGGTGCAGGGGCTGGCTGCCTCCCACTACTTTTCACGCTCCTGGCCGTTAAAGTATGCCAGGATCCCAATCTTAAAAAGCACCCCATTTTTCGTGCCTTTTAAACACTCATCTTCTAAGGGAGAATGGCTTTGGCCAAAAAAGGAAAGGGAGCAAGGAATGGACAGGCAGGGAGAGAGAGATCTCTTCCCATTACTCCCATAGCTAGGCACTGGTTATAGCAACTAGGGCAGTGCTGCCTCTCTCCGGCAGGGGCAGGATCTTGGCCACGGGGTGGTGACTGCCTGTGCCATGGCAGCTTGTGCCACTGGCAGCACAGAATCCTCCCGCAGACTGCAGCAGAGATGGAGCAGTCTCGGAGCGATAGCCAGAGTCCCAGCCTCCTCCCACTTTCCCACCTAGGAAGAAAGCATCCAGGTCGCAGCCGGGGCCGGACGGGCGACCCAGGGACTCGCCTCTCTAACTCACATACTTCTGCCCAACTTCCCCAACACACAAATAGGACATTTAAAAGCAGGGATGAGAAAAATCCAAACATTTTTAAAACCACTGTCGACTTTTTCTGAAGCCCCTTCGTTGGGTCGCCAGATTATGTCATGGGGAAACATGCTAATTCTGAGGGGTCCTTGGCTCCCATGATGAATAAGAATTTCAACACGTGCCATCAGAAAAAGGCAAAGGTTTTAATTAACTTAAAAAGGTGGGGATACAGGTTGGGGGTTAACTAAGAAAGGCAGGGATACAGGTTGGGGGTCATCTAAGAAAGGGAGAGCGAGTCTCCCTGCGCGCGTTCATCCATCCAGGTGAGCAAGAGAGCGTCCGTGTGCTTCCGCAGTTCTTTTATAGGAGGGGGTAGGTAGGGTCACACAGAAGAGGGCAGGACTTCCTCTTAGTCCTGTTTCCCTGACAACAGATAGGCAGTGGGAGTCTGTCCTTTGTCCTCTTTACCCATCCTATTTACATTAAGCATCTCATGTGTGGAGAGGAGCCTTGTGATTAAGGGTGTGGACTCATTAAGGCTTCTGCCTGACTGAACACATCCTATAGGGTGGAGTTAGATTATAAACTTTCTATTTTCCCAATGTCTCCTTTCTGCCTAACATTTCTATCTTTTCTATTCTACCTCATCATTATCATAAAGTTTGTGTCTCTAGCTCGGACCCTTTTGCCACCATTCACCTTGAAGGTAAGCACCTGTGTAACTTAGAGGAGGGTCAGTCATAGGCTGATAGTCAAAGGCAGGCTTGCTTGTCTTCCTCGAAGGGGAAACCAGAGCCTCCTACCTATCCAGTAGGCAGGCCTCCCAGAAGCCATAATTGTTGGTACAACAGGTCATTGTTTATGTTCCTCCTTGTTCTGAGCACTAGTTAATATTTTACAGATTGGTGGGCAATACTCATTATCTGGTTTAACTCCCTTTTCCTATAAATTATTTCTATACTGGAAACAACAGTTTTCCTGCATATCGCCTGTATTAGAGTCATTCTACGTAAATTGAGTTTTTGGCATAAGTCCTACAATTCCCATCACCAATCCCACAATTATTAACATTAATACTAAGGCCACCAACAGGCTAGGTCACCATTAGAGGATGTCAGCTCTGCGACAAGCCTCCTTCTGCTGTGACTTTGTCAACCAGCTGAAGAAACTTTGGCTTCGCCTTTGGTGTCACCAATCCCACAATTATTAACATTAACAATAAGGCTACCCACAGGCTTGCTGCCATTAGAAGATGTCTGTTCTGCGACAAGCCTCCTTCTGCTGTGACTTTGTCAAATAGCCGAAGAAACTTTGGCTTTGCCTTTGGCCCCGGCAATTTGGCTCATGGTTTCAGAGTCTAGTCCATAGCTGGCCAGCTCCAAGGCAGAAAGATCATGGCAGAGGCAAGCTGCTCCACTCATAGCAGCTGGGAAGCAGAGAGAAAGGAAGGGACCAAGGGACTGAAACAGTTCCCAAGGCCACTCCCCCAGTTACCTACTTCCTCTAGCCACACTCTACCTGTCTAGAGTTACCACCCTGTAAATTCATCCAAATTATTAATCTATCAGTAGATTTATCCCCTGATGATGTTAGAGCCCTGATTCAATTATTTCACCTCTGAGCATTTTTACATTGCCAACACATGAGCTTTTCTGGGGGACATTTCATATCCAAACCATAACACTAATAGGATGTGACAGAGTGAATTTTGCAAGTTCTAGAACTCGGGACACACAAAGTGACATAGCTTCTGTCTTCACTCTCTTGGAACACTGCCTTAAGTCCACCATGCCATGATGAAGCTCAGGATAAACGACCATATGGAAAGAGAAAGCCAGCCATCATTTCAGTCCTTGCTAAATTCAGCACCAGCCAGTTGCCCTGTCAGCGGAATGCATCTGCATCAGTGAGCCTACGTGAAAGCAGCAGAGAGATCCTCAGCCGCCCCACAGAATTATGTGAAATGATGAATTGTTGTTGATTTAAGCTACTAAGTTTCAGGGTGTTTTATTCCACAACAAAGGCTAGCTGAAAGAGAAATTGGTGCGAAATAGCGGGATGCTCCTATAATAGAAACTCCGCCCATGAAGCTCCTATAATAGAAACTCCACCCATGAAGCTCCTATAATAGAAACTCTGCCCATGAAGCACTGGCTTTGGGACTGGGAGGAGTAGTAGATAGACTCTGGAACAGCAGTCTTGCTAGTGAGAACAGGAGGCTTGCTAGTGAGAACTGGATAAGCAGTAAGGAAACCAGTACTAAAGTCTGGAAAGATGGCAATCCAGGCTTTGTGCTAGTGAAAAAAGTCAGCAAAACTGCAACCTGCAGTGACTTAGAAGAGAGTCTAGCTAATCATGGTAACTCTTACTTGAATAGATAAGTAGGAGAGAAAAAAGTCTTACCTAGCACTAGGTTCATGGCTAAGACCTCTATAAAAAATGATAGATTAACGAGAGAAAAGCATACTGCTACGGGTTGAATGTTTGTCCCCTCCAAAACGCATGTTGAAATTTAATTGCCTTTGTAACAGTAATTAAGAGGTATGACCAGGTTGGGGAGGTAGTTAAGTGGTAGAACACATGCTTAGCATGCACAAGGCCCTGGATTCAATCTGCAGCACAAAAAAAAAAAAGAAAGAAAGAAAGAAAGAAAGAAAGAAAGAAAGAAAGAAAGAAAGAAAGAAAAAGAGAAAGAAAGAAAAAGAAAAAAAGAAAAGAAAAAGAGGTAAGACCTCTAAGAGGTGATTAGACCCTGAGGGCTCTGCCCTCATGAATCAATTAATACTGTTATTATGGGAGTAGGCTTGATGAAGTAGAATAGAAGAGATAAAATATTAGGCAGAAAGGAGACAAATTGGGAAGGAAAGGAAAATATAGTTTTAAAATAAAAATCTTCATAATCCTTAGCTTCACTCTGCAGGGCTTGCCTAGAACTTGCCCAAAGAGCCAGGCTCATACCTTTAAAATCACAATGGGCTAGCTTCACATCTGACATTCCTGAGGCGATTAGATCCTAGAGAAAGAGCTTCACCTTCCGCCAGAACTCAGCTTCCTGGGGGAAGGATCCCAGGAGAAAGTTACACCTTTTGTTAGAGAAGCCCTGCACCATGGGCTTCATGTCTCCAAGCCTCCGGGGTCCCTGGGAGTCCTATCTCAACACCTTTTGTTCGGCAAACTTCAAAGAGAAGGCCGCCATCCCATGGTGCCCCACTTCCTGCCATGTGCCCTCATCCCCAGGCACCCTCTCTCTAGTGGGCCTATAAGAAAAAGTATAGATTAGATCGAGAGGCTCTTTGTCTAGCTCTCTGCAGCCACTCTCATGCCTTTCTGAGCCCCTCTCTGCAGCCGCTCTCTGCAGTGGCTCTCACAGACCCTTGAGATGGCCCACGTCTCTCCTGAACGTGTATCCCCACCTTTCTTGAATTAAACCTTTGCCTTTTCTCTGACTGGCGTGTGTTGAAATTCTTTTCACCATGGAGGCCAAGAACCCACAGAAATCATCGTGTCTTCCCATGACAGGGGAATCCCATTCCTTTTCTCTCTTGCGTGTCCTCTTTTTGCCCTTCTGTCATATTATGACACAGCAGACTATGGTGCATAACATAGGCTGATGTTGCCAGATGTGGCACCTTGATGTGGAACTTCCCAGCCTCCAGAACTGTTGGAAATGATTTTCTGTTCATTATAAATTGTCCAGTCTCGGGTATTTTGTTGTAGCAGCACAAAATGGACTAAGACATAGACAAATTTAAGTTTTATGCAACATTGGAGTCTTCAGAAATGAAGACCCAATAAAACAGGAAAATCTGTATATTTTTACATCAGTCATGCAAAAGTATGATTGGAGGGCAGAAGGGTATAACTAATGGTTAAACTGGAGGGGACTTAGCAAGCAAGGCCTGTTTGTTCAGATTCTTCTTGGCATCTGGGAAAGGGATGTGTCCTCATCCCTTTCCTCTGGGGATAGGGCACATGAAAGTCTTACAACCCACTTCAGGGGAAGATCAGCTAAGTTTTATGGCCTGCTTCAGGAGAGAATGGCAACAATCCCAGGAGATTTCCCTGAGAGTCCAGGAAACAATGTCTGGAACCCCAAGTGAGAGAAGGAGACTCAAAGGACACTATGCAAATACACTATGCAAATCCCAGAAAATGGCTTCTGAGACCCCAACTAAAGCAGGACTTAGAGAAGTATATAAACCCCTAGACCAGCCTCCCTAAATGACTACCTGCTCGGGAACCCCTCCCTTTGGGAGCTTTTCTCTCTCTCACAGGGTGTTGGCTCTGAGGGAAAATAGTGAAGGCACCCACTGGACATCGAGGCCAACCGGGGCCCCTAGGAGTGACCTGCACCTCTCCTCTAGCAGATCGTGTGGACTCTGGGAGAAAGCAGTTTGCAATTGAACCGCCCATACAGGTGTTCTGCCTCTTTTTCTCCTTCCCCATTCTCTTTACAATAAAGTCCCTACTCCCGTTTTTACCATCTGCGAGTGTTATTCTTCACTTGTCATAAACAAGAACCCCAGTAAGGAAAACGTCCGTTCAGCACCACCTAGAAGAAGAACCACGTCTTAACCCATAGACTCACCAGAAAGAATGAATTGTTGTTGCTTTAAGACGGGAGGGTTGAGGGTGGTTTTATGCAACAATAGATAGTTGAAACATGAATGACTGTGTGAATCTGACTGTTATGAATGGAACTATGTCCCCTCCAAGTTCATATGTTGAGGCCCTAATGCCCAATATGACTGTTTTTGGATATGGTCTTTATAGAGAGGAAATTAAGGTTAAACAAAGTCATAAGAGTGGGACCTTTATCTAACAGGACTGATGTCCTTATAAGAAGAGAAAAAGATACTGAAGGTCTTTCTCTCTGCATGCACATTTGCAGAAGAAGCTATGTGAGGATGCAATGAGAAGGCAACCGCTTACAAGTAAGGAAGCATCTTCACCAGAAGCCAATCCTGGTGGTCCTTTGATCTTCTAACTCCAGAACTGTGCAAAAATACATTTCCACTAAGCCACCCAGTCTGCGCTATTTTGTTACGGCAGGCAGCTCAATGCAACTAACACACTAAAGAAACTTCCAGGCTGACTCTTCAAAGTGTCCATTGGTTTTAACTGAATATGATAAAATACAGTAAGTGTTGAATTAATGAAGCAACAGTTTGCAAGCAGAATTTAGGGTAAATAGGAAGGTCCCGGGATCTACTGAGTTGGTGGAGTCTAAACTGTTCCAAATTGCCAATCTTTCAAACTAGCGAAACACTCTGAAAATAATAATTAATGGCCTCAGGATAAAGATAAAAATCAAGGGTGAGACTGTAAGACCCCTTCGAAGACCTCAGGAAGACTTCAGGTGGTGCCCAGTAGACCCTCTCACAGCTAGATAAATGCTTCTAAGAAACTTAAAGGCATTGTCCCATCTCTTCTCACATGGCCCAAAGTAGCAAGAAGCTTATCTTAGAAGAACATGGATGTGCCTCTGAGGCACAGAGTAATGCCACTCAGATTCATAGGCTGCTCATAAGATTTCTTTCTTTCTTTCTTTCTTTTTTCTTTCTTTCTTTCTTTCTTTCTTTCTTTCTTTCTTTCTTTCTTTCTTCTTTCTTTCTTTCTTTCTTTCTTTCTTTCTTTCTTTCTTTCTTTCTTTCTCTTTCCTTCCTTCCTTCCTTCCTTCCTTCCTTCCTTCCTTCCTTCCTTTCCTCCTCCTCCTCCTCCTCCTCCTCCTCCTCCTTCTTCTTCTTCTTCTTCTTCTTCTTCTTCTTCTTCTTCTTCTGTGTGTGTCTGTGGTACTGGGGATTGAACCCAGGGACATTCTACCTCCAACGTATACCTCCAGACCTACTTTATTTATTTATTTATTTTTACTTTGAAACAGTGTCTCTCTAGGTTGCTGAGAGTCTCGCTAAATTGCTGAGGTTAACCTCGAACCTGTGATACTCCTGTCTCAACCTCCCAAATACTAGGATTACAGGCGTGCGCCACCACACCCAACTTATAAGATTTCTGAGGGCGTTTTGCTCATGAAAATACTGCCAGCTTGGATAAAACAAAACAGATAGAGTTAAAAAAGAAAAGAGACCTCTAGGATCCCAATTTGGTAATTCACTGGAAGAGCTCCAAGAACTCACTGAAAGCTGTTATACTCATGGCTGTGGCTTATTATAAGGCAAGGGTACAGATTAACATCAGCCAAGGGAATAGGACAAAGTCAGAGAAAGTAGCAAATACAGAACTTCCATTATCTTCTCCCAAGAGTCAGGATGTGTTACTTTCCTGGCATCTATGTGTGATGGAATGCATGAAATATTGACAACCAAAGGGCCAGGTGTGGTGGTGAATGCCTATAATCCCAGTGCTTGGGAGGCTGAGACAGGAGGATCCGGGTTCGCAGCCAGCCTCAGCTGCTTAGTGAGGCCCTCCACAACTTAGTGAGACCCTGTTTCAAAATAAAGAATAAAAATTAGGGCTGGGGGTGTAGCTCAGAGGTAGAATGCCCCTGGGTTCAATCCCCAGTACCACAAAAAAAAAAAAAAGAAGTAGAATGCCACTGGGTTCGATCCCCAGTACTCCCCCCAACCCAGTTGACAACCAAGGAAGCTTACCCAGGCCTTGATGTTCAAAGATTCTGTTGGGGCTCCATTGGGTAGGTATGATTGATTTCCATGTAGTTGATCTCAGACTCTAGCGCGTCAGGGAGTAACCCAAATCCCTAGCCCTCATCACTTTGTTGGTCTTTCTGGTGTGGCTAGACCTAGCACTATTGAGTGTGGTCAGTTCCCACCCAAAAGCACAAGTTACTCTTTGCTAATCCAGGGTCCCCAGGGAAAGAATGACCTTAAAGAAAACTTCCCAGATGCCAAATGCAAAGGCCAAACTCTTTGGGGCAGTTAAATTCTTCACTACACAGAGAGGAATGTAAATAGATATAGCCAGAAGATGAAGTGTGGTGGGTTGAATATGGCCACAATTTTTTTTTTTCTGGTACTGGGGGTTGAACTCAGAGGCATTCTACCTACAAGCTACACCCCCAAGCCTATTTTTTTATTCTTTATTTTGAAACAGAGTCTCACTAAGTAGCTGAGGCTGGCTGCAAACCTGCGATTCTCCTGTCTCAGCCTCCCAAGTACTGGGATTACAAGTGTGTGCCACCACACCTGGCTACAAATTTTTAATAGCAACTCCTATTTAGAATCTGGAGTAACTTTGTGACTCACATGATCAACAGAACATGATAGAAGTGACATTGTGTGTTTCAGAGCATAGGCCCCAAGATGCTTTGTGGTTTTTGCTTTCACTGCCTTGGAAAACTTCTTTGAGACCACCGTGCTAAGAAGAACCCTGAGATGAAAGACCAGACAATCCAACAGCTGAATGTAACCTCATGAATGAGCCTGGGGGGATCAGCAGAAGAGCCAACCAGCTATCCTACAGCACTGTGAAAAATGACAAGTCAGTTTTGTTTTAAATCACCAAGCCAGGCATGGTAGTGCACGCTTGTAATCTCAGTACTTGGAAGGCTGAGACCAGAGGATCGCAGGTTCGCGGCCAGCCTCAGCTACTTAGTGTGGCCTTCTGCAACTTAGTGAGACCCTGTTTCAAAATAAAAATAAAAATAGGGCTCAGGGTGGAGCTTGGAGGCCTTTGGGGAAAATTCCAGATCCAGACTATAGCAGCCGTACTTCGCATACCTGTCCATCAGTGTATGTCCAATCTTTAGTCCCAAAGCTCTCTAGAGTTCTGTCAGTCAAATAATCTTTCCTCTTGCTAGTGTGGAGGATCCTCAGAAGAATGGGAATTGAACCTACTGTATGACCCAGCAATACCACTTCTAGGCATCTACCCAAAAGATATGAAACCAAACTATCAGACTAATGCATGTGTATCTATGTTTATAGCTGCACAATTCACAATTGCCAAACTTTGGAACCAGACA
The DNA here is from genome assembly GCA_004027185.1 of Glis glis. NCBI lineage: Eukaryota > Metazoa > Chordata > Mammalia > Rodentia > Gliridae > Glis > Glis glis. The sequence goes on from PVJS01038101.1 coordinate 13,788, forward strand.
AGGTGTCCATCAACAGATGAATGGATTACAAGACTATGGGATATGTACACAATGGAATTTTACACAGCCATAAAGAAGAACAAAATTACATCATTTTCAGGAAGATGGAAAAAATTAGAGAACATTATGCTAAGTGAGATTAGTCAGTCACAAAGAGTGAAAAGTCGGATGTTCACCCTAATATGTGGAAGCTAGATAGAAGGAGACTTAGAAGGGACTCCAGACAAAGAAGAAGAAAACTTTAGATGAACAAAGAAGATGACCTAACTGTGGGAGTTGGGAGGGGAGTGGAGGGAAACACACTAAAGCGCATGATGTATATACACAAACTTATAAGACTCATTCACTATGCAAAGCACTAAAGGGAGAGAAGGCAGAGGGAATAGGGTGGGATTTGAGGGAGGGCTAAATGAGCAATGTGTGCATGTATGATTCTGCTAACCTGACACTTATCAAATGTATAATTACAATGCACCAAAAAATTAATATATTAAAAAAATAATAATCTTTCCTCTTGCTCAAACTGTCCTCTAGAAACCCTGTAAGCTATGCCTCCCTGTATCTCTACATAAATGTCTAGTTTTCATCAACTAATGAATGGCTTTTCTACCTCTTATATTATCATTGGGGATACTTTTTTTTTTCCTGTCCTGGAGATTCAAACCCAGGGCTCACACATGCTAGACAAGCACTCTACCACTGAGCTACATCCCCAACCTCATGTTTTAAATTTATTAGCTATTGTTACAGAGGAGTCTCAAGACAGACAAAAAGTAAAAAGTAGATCAACAATTTTTTTTTGGTACTAGGGATTGAACCCAGAGGCATTCTACCTCCAAGCTACACCCCCAGCCTGATTTTATTTCTTATTTGGAAACAGAGTCTCACTAGGTTGCTGAGAGCCTCTCTAAGTTGCCAAGGCTGGCTCTGAACCTGCGATCCTCCTGTCTCAGCCTCCCAAGTACTGGGATTATACGCATGTGCCGCCATGCCTGGCTCATAGTTCAACAATTTTTAATGAAAAATATTTAGGCTCAGTACAATCTTTCCAGTACTTAGGAGGCTGAGACAGGAGAACCTAAGGCAGATTTGAGACCAGCCTCATCAACTTAGCAAGGGCCTGTTTCAAAATGAAAAGGGATGGGGAGTATAGTAGTTTAGAGGTAGAATGCCCCTGAATTCAATTCCCAGTACAGAAAAAAAAGAGAGAGATTTTTTTTTTGTAGAGGGTCAAAGGTATCGTAAGACTGCAGTCAAATCAGTGAGAAATACTTCACAATAATGTAAGAAAGCAATATTCTATATGAAATAATACATGCTAAGTTATTAATTCTGGCTTTACTATCTGCTAGTTATATGATTTGGGGTGAATTATTTGAATCTGCAGAGCCTCAGTTTCCTCTCTCTAAAGTGTGACTAATAATACTTTCAACATTGTTAGGGTTATGACCACATACAATGTGTTCAGTCAATCTAAGCTCCATTTCTGCTATGAAATGAATAAACAAAAGATGGCAAGTAATGATAATGTCCATGAAGACTTGTCTTCCTTGGTATAAGCAAAGTTGAAGAGGAGTTTGGTGACCATTTTATCTGATGACATCTTATTTATTAGGTGGATCTATTGCAAAGACAGGAGCATTGTCTTTTCCATGGGTTTTAGTCTAGTTATTGTCTAGTTATGTCTTGTCTTTTAAAGCCATATAGTCTTTCCCTTCTTGAGCATTTTCTTCTTTCTTTTTCTGCTGCATGAGCCTTACTTGTTTGAAAAGATGATGAATGAAGCATGTCAGCCATGGACCCAGCAGGAAGCTCACTTCACTTCAAGTAGCTCCAGAGAAGACACTTTCGTAAGGAACTTCCTTCCTTCGAAGGTATGGCTAGGGAACAAGCAAAGGCTATTGACACCAGAGTCTAGCAATAGAAGCAGACCATTACCACATCAAAGGCAAAAGGGACAAAGGGAGGAAAGAGAATTACTGGAGCTCAGTGACAATGAAGGCTGGAGAAGGGGCCATCGGCAGAATCTATTGTAGAGGGATGCAGCTACTATCAGAGACTGAACACCAAAGGAGAGTGTCAGAAGGGAAGAAATGAGCCACTTGCTGATCTCCTGCCAGGGCTTCCCACTGCTCCTGGAGACCCGTTGTCAAGGGAACCTGGGAGGTGTAGTCCACAGTGATCAGCCTCCTAGGGGCCCCCAGCAGGGCTGAGAGAATGTCCCAGGGGGCAAAAGGAGAATGATCGGTACATGAAGATTTTATTTTTTACATTTATTGATGCATTATACTCTCACATCATAATGTAGTTCATAGTGAAGTGCATGAAGATTTTAAGAAATATCTGTTGCATTACTTGGGGTGAAAAATCAAGATGTATGAAAAGTCTAAACATTCTCAGCGATCTAAAGTGACTGAAATAGAAAGCCAAAAGCCATCTTGTGAAAAAAAAACTTCTTCATTTTTGATGCTTATCATGGGCAGAAATAGATCAGAATGGAGATGCAAGCATTTCAGATAAAATGAGATTGTTCCATCTGCATGTTTCGTGCCGTAAGGTAACCCCTGATTTATCACCTGGATGGTGGAACCAATTGCCCGTTGGGCGTGGGGGAGAGCAGGAGCAAATGGCTCTGAACTAATGGAACTGACCGGGCTAAGACATCCAGCAACTGTGTCCACTGTGTGCACGAGTGCAGTTCCAGGAAACGTCCCAGCCCTGTCATGGATGTCTCTAAGGATTTGTTTAAAAATTCAAATGCCACAGATTTATTTAGTGTATGCTGAGAAATCCACTGTGCCTTCAGTTACAAGTTCTAGATGACACTTAGTTTAACATGATCCTGGAAGTGAGACAATTTATTCCTTGCATTTTACTTAAAGACTAATGAGATGTCAGGATGCTTTCTCCTTCGCTGATATAAAAGAATTACTATAATATTTTATCCAAAAAGTGTGGCCCACTTTACAAAGCTGTGGCTGACATTTTTGCGCTTTGTATCTAGTATCAGTGTCTATTAAGTAGTGCATCTTATTTCAGGCTATGGCTTCTTTTACCAGGAATCAATAGATGGGATCCAGAGGGTTGTGGAACTCCTAAAATTGATTGCTAATGTTTGGCATGCATGCGTTTTTCTGAGAGGAAGACCTACTATTCCCATAAATGCCCCGAAGCTACACCTTCCTCTGTCTCTAAATCTAGGCGCACTCCCTATCAAGTTTCATCAGCAGATGGCCTTTCGACCTTTTATTTCATCATTCCGGATTATATGTTCATTATTAGTTATTATTTTGGAAAAGTCTCCAGGGAGAAAAAATTCCATGTGATCAACTGTTTTTAAGGTTAAGAAACATAGCTGAATATAAATGTACTACAAGGAACACATGGGTGGAGGGTGAGAGAGCTAATAAAAATTTTTTTTCTAAACATAAAATGAGCCAGGCGTGGTGGCGTACCCTTGTAATCCCAATACTTGGGAGGCTGAGACAGGAGGGTCACAGAATTGTGGCCAGTCTCAGCTACTTAGTGAGGCCCTGTTTCAAAATAAAGAATAAAAAAAAATAGGCCTGGGGGTGTAGCTTGGAGGTAGAATGCCCCTGGGTTCAATCCCAGTACCACCAAAAAAAAACAAAAACCAAACCAAAACATAAAATAAAATGTATAACAAAGATGCCCTCCCAGGCCCTCTTTTTTTTTTTGGACACACAGACATATTTATGTAGGAAAGTAGGGAATACATATTTAAGGGAGAATGTGGGCTACCAGAAGAATGAGAGAAGCCCTCCCAGGTCATCTTGGACCTTATAGTCCTTATAGTGCTTTAGGTGGGAGAGTCTGGGTGTAAATAAGAAAAAGTGAAACAATATTTTTGCAGAATATAATGATTTGTCCCCAAACAGGATTGATCTCATTGTTCTGGACTGTGGCCCATTCTCTTTTTGAGAGTTTCAGCATAATCACTCAGGGGTTTTACATGATGGCAGGATTCTATTCTTCAGTCTGCCAAAATGATTATAGGCAGCCTTATTGATAGAATAGTTGATACTCCATCCTAGGAATCGTGCAGTGATATAAAGTAATTATTTCCTGTCTGGGCAAGTATTGCATACATATGGAATAAGGAATGGGTCTCAAACTCATATGCCTGCTGGAATGGCCAGGGGCAATGGCACACCCCTGTAATCCCAGCTACTAGGAAGAAGGATCGAAAGGCCAGCCTGAGCAACTTAGGGAGACCCTGTCTCAAAAGAAATAATAAAAAAAAGGCTGGGGGTATAGCTCGGTAGTAGAGTGCTTTACCTGATCTAAAGAAGCCCTGAGTTCGATCCCCAGTACCACACCAAAAGGAAACAAAATGCCTGTTGGGAGCTGGGGTCTCTAAAAGGCAGGCAAGTAGTATTAATCAAAGAAATTATGCTCTCTCTGAAGAGGGCAGCCTTTACTCTACTTTTCAGATAAAAAAAATACAATTTGTAGAAGTTGGCAACTAATTCAAAACATTTTAAAACACTGTGTGCGATGAACATATGTTTTGAGGGTGTATTTGGCCCAAGGGATGCCGGTTTGGGTCTCTGTGTAAAGTAGTCGTTCCCAAGCCTGGCTGCAGATCAGAATCATCTGTGGAGCTTAAAAAACACAGATGCCCAGTCCCCTCTCGACTTGCTGAATGGAAGCTCTGAGGGTGATGCTGATGCACAGCCAGGTTTGAGAATCATGAAAGCAAAGAACTGGTTGATGAAACACCATTTACCGTCCTTACAACTACAAAATTAAAAAATGATCACAATAAGCCACACTACAGGGCATGGTGGCGCATGCCTGTAATCCTAGTTCTTGGGAGGGTGTGACAGGAGGATCACGGGTTTGGGGCCAGCCTCAGCAATTTAGCAAGGCCCTCTGCAACTTAGTGAGACCCTGTTTTAAAATAAAAAATAAAATAAATAAAATAGGGCTGGGGGTGTAGCTCAGAGGTAGAATTCCCTGGGTTCAATCCACAGTACCACACACACACACACACACACACACAAAGTGAAATCATAATAAAGGAAGTCAGAAGATGAATGAACAAATTCCCCCCACGGAAGAGCAAACATGGTGAAGACTTACGGGAATGCCTTTAAACACATTCTTCCACATTTCAAATTTCGTTTTGCAGAGCTATGCTTTCCAATATGGTAGTCGCGAGCCACTCGTGACTACTTAAATTTCAATAAAATTTGAAATTTAGGGCTGGGTGCGTATAGCTCAGTGTTAGCGCACTCGCCTAGCATGCCTGAGGCCCTAGTTTCATTTGATCCTCAGCACCACAAAAAAAAAAAAAAAGAAAAAGAAAACAAATGCAGTTCCTTAGTTTCAGTAGTCATATTTCAAGTCTAAGTCACCACATGTGGCTAGTGGCTCCTATATCGGACCACATGGATATAAAACACTTCCAGCGTTACAGGAGTTCTACAGCCCAGATATAGAGATTATATGAGAAAATCAAGAGAACTTCATCGACCTTTATTTTATTTATTTATTTATTTATTTATTTATTTATTTTGCAGTACCGGGGATTGAACCCAGGGGCGTTCTACCTCCGAGCTACACCCCCAGCCCTAATTTTTATACTTTATTTTGAAACCGGGTCTCACGAAGTTGCGGAGGGCCTCACTAGGTAGAGAGAGAGCGAGAGACAGGGAGAGAGAGAGAGAGAGAGAGAGAGGAAGAGAGAGAGAGAGAAAGAGAGAGAGCTGAGGCTGGCCGCGAACCCAGATCCTCTGGTCTCCGCCTCCCAAAGTACTGGGATTACAAGCGTG
>PVJS01038102.1:0-19573 GCA_004027185.1 Glis glis
CAAAAAAAAAAAAAAAAAAAAAAAGAAATGACGGTTGCCTTTTCCTACATTTAATTTTAATTCACAGCATGCTAATAGGCACATAGCAGAATTTCAGTAAACTCATGATAAATATGATGAATAAACGTCTAGTGACTAGTACAAAAAATCAAATAATTCTGGAATCATAAAATATATTTATAAATGCCCAAAATTTAGTCAAATGGAAATAATCCTTTTTAACTAGGTTGTGATAGGAAGTAACTTCTCATTTGATTTCTTCCCCTCCCCTTTTGTTAAATGGGGAAACTACAGCTAACAAATCCTTACAAAAAACAACCAATGAATCATTTATCACCACATTGATTTTTTTCACTCAATTTTCTGTTAAGAAAAAGTTTATGTCTTGGAAGAGACTAAGGGGGATCTTCTCAGTTTGTTTCAAAGGTTTTGTAAGAAAAATCAAAAGGAAAAGGAATGCATGCGGGTTTACAGTAATAAAAAGGACTTCAAAATATGGTGGAAAGAGTAGAATAAAGCCTTTGAATATATTTTCAAATTCAAGAGCACTTAAAGTATAGTAGTATTTAAATGGTGACCCAAATTAAATATTAATTGTAACTCAGCCTTAGTTCAGTCATAAGGAGAAAATTTGAGTAAATATATTTTTATCAACTACTGATCTTTTCCTAAACTACTAACAAGAAGAAAATAAAGATTTTCTTGTAACTAGTTTTCAAGCCAAAGAAGGGTGCTGGAATGGAATACATTTAGAGGTATTTTCTTATACAGGTTTTGAGACACTGAAACTAAGACAAATTGCGATATACCATTTGTTGAAGATTTTACCGAGGCAATAGGACATGATCACATTTTATTCTCAACTGTTATTGCTATGTAATGTGTAGTCTATAAAAAGGTTATCATTTCAAACATACAACTACTGGTATCTTTTTGAAAGGTGAAGGAAGAACAAAATAGCCCATTATCCAGAAGCATTTTTTTCTTTATTAGTCTCCCTATTTACTTATTTATTTTTACCTTTTTCTCACTAGAATAAAAATTGAAGGAAAAAGAGTCATATAAACACATTTAAAAGCATCTTGTAAGTTGTATTTTTGGTTTTGATTTGGGAGAATGTAATAAATATTTCACATGCAATATTTTCATATATTGAAAACCAGTTTTTACTTATTCTCTTTTTTCTCCTCTTTTCTGTAAATGAAAGCCTAAAAAGAGTTTTCATGGATTAAAGCTTTTCCTATTCTCTTTTTCATCACAGCTCATTGTTTTGCATAATGTACAAAAAGAAATACAATATATCCCATTCCTTTCAGCTTCAGACCAAGAAAAGTATATAAATTTGAAAAGTTCTGTAAAGCCCTTCAAATGTCACTCAGCAAGGAAAAAGCACGTTCTGTTTCTTGGATTTTAAGTTGGTAAATAAACACTGTTGAAATTAAACCAAATGCACACACACATTAGGTGTACATTCATTTGGATCTAAAATTTACTGTTTTTGCACTATCTTTTTCATATGGAAAGGACATCAAGCCATATGTACCATAAAGAATTTTAACTCTCCATTAATTGAGAGAAGTAAATGCCAATATTTTGAGAGAAAACTTCCTGAAATGATGGAAATCTACTAAACAAAAAGCAACGTTTTCATGAGTTATCTAAAATTGCACCTACATTTTAAGCAGTCATTTGGACAGGAATGTAGCATCAAAGAATAAACTTAAAAAATGGTAATCAAACACCAGAAGGTAGTAGACATGCAGATGAGCATTTTGTTGACATGATGATGGCATGTGAGAGTGAGAACACAAACATAATATCCAAATTTTCTGGCAACACAGTGTACTGTACAGTATTGGGAGTTTATCCTCATGATTGATTGGCTGCCCAAGAGCTGATGTGATTCATTCCCACTGTGAGCATAGTGAGAGTATCCCACCTCATATCGCCAGCACAGGAAGAGACCAAAATTCAAAAATTGAAGAATGGTTTCTACTGAATCATCACTTTCACACCATTGAAAATGGAAAAGTATAGTAAGTGAAACCATCGAAATTAAGGGACCATCTACATGTATCTCTCTCTCTCTCTCTCTCTCTGTGTCTCTCCCTCTGACACACACACACACACACACACACACACACACACACACACACACACACACAGAGAAATCCTTTGGAAATACCTTCTCCTTCTTACCTTCCATACAAAATAGATGACACAAGGGTACATGCTGCTTTTGCTGAATTGAAAACAGATTTAACTCCCTAAAATAATTTAATTTCCATGTGCTTTGTCAGTTCAGATATTAATCCTGTATCTATTACCTTTCATTAATTTTTCAAAGGCAACCGATCTAACCCAAGAACCAGAAATTAATGGTAAGTCTAAAACTTAACTCATCACATTTTGGTACTGCAAAATAATAGAACTATCTCTAAATATTGAGAATATGTAGAGATCTATAGTTGCTCTGAAGTTCATGCACATTTCAAAACTAATATGTGAAAATAACTTAGCTAATAAATAAGTCAGTCTGATCTACCTATATTTGCATTGATAATTATCACTATGTGACCTTAAGAAGAAAGCCATCTCCTAGGACTAGTGATGACAATAAATGGAAGAAGTCCAAGGTAAAAATTGTTCCTTACTATGAAATAGCTACATGAATGGTTTAAGCCTGATATTTGCCAGTGTCAAAGAGTTAATCCTAATTTTGTAACTATTTTTAGCTACATTCTAGTACTTATTTTGGGTAAATTGCGTATTATTAAAGAATTTACAGATTAAAATTCAAGAAGTTGATTGATATATACTTATAAAATCTTGACTATGACCTGGGGGGAGTGCTATATGGTCTTTGTCAATGCCATATTCTGAAGTATCTTATGGCAGTGGGCAAGTAATGTAAAGACACTGAGCGCCTTCGGTAGCTGAAAAAAATGCTTAACTGTGTAGTTGACAATATTGCCTAAATGTAGTTTTAATAGAGGGCTGTAAATTAGCTGTTGCAGATGTATCTATATCCTGTAACAAACCTGATCAAAAACAGATTAAATTTGACAGCTACCATTCATTTTATTTATGGTATCAAATTCAATGGCTAGAGTTTCAGGAGTAAATACTGTAGTGAATGTTATTGCTCATAGTTGGTGTCCAACTACCAAGATAAATTTCACCTTCCTTGCCTGTTTTATTATATAATTTGCAATTTTAAAATGTAGATTTATTCATAAAATATTTTCCAACTGTATTTTCTTTTTACCGCTTGGCCAAATATTTAACATTAAATCCCCTTTCTTGAATTCATAAACATACAACACAACAGATCTCTAGATCCCTAGAATGTATTCATCCTGTGTAACTAAAACTCTATATCATTTGAAAAGCAACTTCCGATTCTCCCTTAACTCAGCCCCAGGCGACCACTGTTCTACTCTCTGTTTCTATGAGTTTGAATATTTTAAGTACTTCATAGAAATTTAATCACATATTTGTTCTTCTGTGACTCATATATTTCATTTGGCACAATGTCCTCAAAGTTCACCATGCTGTCACATATGATAGCAATGCCACTTCTTTTATCCAAAAGAAATGAAAGAAGAATCTCAAAGGCAAATGTGCACCCTATGTTCACTGCAGCATCGCTTACCATAGCCAAGATATGACACAACCCAAAAGCCCTTTTGTGGATCAATGGATACAGAAAATTTGGCTTATAAATATTTTGGAATATTATTCAGCATATAAAAAGGAAAAAAATAAACCAGGCGTGGTGGCGTGTGCTTGTAATCCCAGTACTTAGGAGTCTGAGACAAGAGGAACGCAGGTTCGCCGTCAGCCTCAGCTACTAGTGAGGCCCTCCACAACTTAGTGAGACCTTGTTTCAAAATAAAATAAAAAATAAAATAAAATATAAAATAAATAAAATAAAATAAAATAAAATGGAAAGAATCCGACCTATATGGATTCTTTTTTTATTATTGCGATGGAGTAACTCAAATAGCTAATTCCCATTATTATAAAAACACAAGATAAATAGTTGAGATACAGACATATTTTTTCCCAGACACACACACACACACACACACACACACACACATACACACTCACACAGAGGCACACAGGTACGCACAGAGTCTTATGCCACATAATATTCTGGGCAATGGAGTATATTGCATTTAGATGTGGTCTCAGGGAGCTGAAAAATCCCTATTGCTAATGATGTCATAGTCTATAAATCATCATAAAGTTTTATATTACTCATGTGTTAAGTTAATCAACTCTCTGTCACTATGACAAACCACCTGAGATAATCATTTTATAAGGAGAAAAGGTTTATCTTGGCTCATGGCTTCACGCATTTCAGTCCCAGGCACTTGGATCTGCTGCCGTGGGCCCGTAGTGAGGAAGTCCATCTTGCCAGGGAGAAAGTGGCAGAGCCAGCTTCAGTCCTGGTGGCCAGGAAGAGAGGGGAAAGAACGAGGGCCAGAGTCCCAGCACCCCCTTAACACACACCTCTCCTGTGTCTAGAAGATTTCCAAGTGGGCCCCACCTCTCTTTTAAATTCATTTTTTAACTAAAATGTAAAGACATAATATTGTACAGATTAATGTGGTGCCATGTAATCTTTTGATACATCAATATATTGTACAATGTTAAAAAATCAGGTTAAATACATTTATCTGCTGGCAGATTTGTCATTTATCTATGTAGAAAATTTTCAAAATCCTTTCTGCTAGTTCTTTGAAATGGACGGTGCAGTATTATTATCCAGAGGGATGCAGTTGTGTGGCACCAAAACTTTTGCTCCCATTTAACTGTAACTCGGTGCCCATTGATCAACTTCTACCACATGGCTCCCTGCCCTGCAAGCCCTGGCCTCTGATGACCACCATTCTATGCTCAATCATGATGAGATCAATGTTTTTAGATTCCACATATGAATGGGACAATGTGGTACTTGTCTTTCTGTGCCTGGTATATTTCACTTGACATAATGATCTCCAGTTCCATACATGTTGTAGCAAATGAAAGAATTTCATTCTTCCTTATAGGTACCCACTTGTGAATTTGTACCACTTTTTCTTTTTCATTCAACAGTTGATGTACACTAGATTGTTTCCATTTCTTGGCTATTGGGAAGAGTACTGAAATAAACACAGGAGTGCACATGTTTCTTCGACATACTGATACCGTTTTCTTTGGATACACGCTCATTAGTGGGATTGCTGGATCATAGGATAGACCTGTTTTCAACTTTTGAGGAATTTCTATAGTGTTTCCCATAATAACTGTAATAATTTACACTCCTACCAATAGTGTGTGAGGGTTCCTTTTTCTGTACATCTTCTCCAGGACTTGTTATCTTTAATATTTTTAAATTATAGTCATTCTTACTGGAACAAGGTAGTAGCTTATTGTGGTTTTGATTTGCATTTCTCTGTTTCTCTGATGATTAGAGATGTTGAGTATTTTTCACATGCCTGTTGACCATTTGCGTGTTTTTGAGAAATGACATTTATTTATGTATTTATGTATGTATGTATGTATGTATGTATGTTTGTATGTATGTATTTACTTATTTATTTATTTACTTATTTTTATGGTACTGGGGATTAAGCCCAGGGGTGTTCTACCTCTGAGATACACCCCCAGCCCTATTTTACTTTTTTTGAAAAAAGCCTCACCAAGTTGCTGAGGCTGACAATGAACCTTCAATCCTCCTGTCTCAGTCTCCCAAGTACTGGGATTACAGACTTATGCCACCACGCCCAGCTGTGAAATGTCTATTTAGATCTATTACTACCCATGTTTTAAATTTAGTAATTTGTTGTTTTGCTGTTGAGTTCTTTGCATTCCTTATGTATTCTGATTATCAATTCCTAGTCAGATGTGTAGTTTGCAAATATTTTCTCCCATTCTGCATATTATCTCCTCTTTGTTTTTGGTTTCCTTTACTGTGCAGAAGCTTTTCAGTTTGATAAAATTCTATTTGTCTATGTTTGCTTTTATGTCTTATGCTTTCAAGGTCTTGTTCAAAATAACCTTGACCATTCCAATGTCCTAAAGAATTTCTCCTATGTTTCCTTCAAGTAGTTTCATAGTTTCACTTCTTATTCTTAGGTCTTTTGGGTGTGTATGTGGTACTGGGAATTGAACCTAGGAGACTTCTAACACTGAGCTTCACCCCCAACCCTATTTTATTTTTAATTTTGAGACAGGTTAAGTTGCTAAGGCTAAGTTGCTGAGTCTGGCTTCAAACCTGCGATCCTCCTGTCTCAACTTCCCAATTACCAGAATTAAGGCATGTGCCACCACTTCCAACTATATTTAGGTCTTTAAGCCATTTTGAGGTCCCAGTTCTTCTAAGAGTGTCATGAACTGGGACCAAGCCTTTAATACATGAGCCTTTGGTGGGCAATTTTTCAAGCCACAGGATGTGTTTATGAGAATGGTGGTACAAAAAAATCCCCTACACTGCCAGTCTTATAAAAGCACATACAATTATGTACAGTACATAATACTTGCTAATGGTAATAAATTATGTTACACATCTATGTATTTACTATACTATACATTTTACCATTACAGTGTACTCCTTCTACTTATAAACCATAATTGCTGTAAAACAGCAATTGTCAGACGCTTGTTTATTGCATCATTTGATTGCATCCAGAGGCCACACTGAGTGATTGGCTTAAACCATCCACATTTGTGTAAGTATAGTCTAGGATGTTTGCAGAACAATGACATCACCTAAAGACATTTTTTCACAGAATATATCCCTGTCGTTGACTTATGACTGCATGTGTGCATATGTTTATGTATGTAGTTGTTTATATACACACACACAACCTCATATTTTTTGTGAACCTTGGGTTTTTGCACTACAGAGAGAAGTGCAAGTTGTCTCTTCAGAGTACATAGCGTATGCTATTTGAGATTCCTAAGGGGGTATAAGTCATGCAAATACCATTAAGAAAGAGCAAGATAAAGTAAGGCATTGAAGATGGAGAAGTAGGAATCCCAAGTGTTAGAAAAGGAGAACATTCTCAAGGAGGGAACGATACCTATGGTTGTTCTGTTGTAGAAAATCTTTTGTTTCCACATATTAGAAAGCACATTAATATGCAAGAACAAATTTTGAGGATCATCACTTCAAGGGACTGAATTCTGAGGACTAAAATCCTGAACTTAATGAATACTCTGCTTTCAGGATTGGCATCAAGTTCTCTGACATCCTACTCTCTGGAGATCATGTAAATACAGGTCAGATACTTGGAAGGATCAGAGGATATTTTCCTGATTTTTTTTTGTGTGTGTGAGTGTGTATGTGTGTATATGTGTTTGTGTGTGTGTATGTATGGTGAGGGGATGGACCCAGGGCCTTGTACATGCCAGGTAAGCATGCTACTGCTGAGCCACATCCCAGGCCTCCTGATTGTTCTTGAGGGCATACAATCTTTGACTTTTTCAGGAAATTTAGTTGATTGGTAAACCCTACAAAGGCCAAAATTAAATAGTCTACTATTCCATTGAATGGTATATCAGATTCAGCAGATCACATTCAGCTTTACTTGGAGAAAAATGGTGTGGAACTTCTCACGGACACATATACACAAAGATATGCTATGTGTTTTGACCTCATTCACAATTGCTAAGAGACTTCAGTAAAACTGTGCACACGGAAGTGGTGGTAATCTACAGAGAAGAAGGAAGACAATTCTGAGATGAGCATGATCACTGAGTTGCAGCACTGACATACAGGATCGAGTCTGGATTCTTAGAAGTGGTGACTGATTAAGAGAATGCCACTAATATATGCTGAAATCACATGGATTAAAAATACTTACATAATAAAACAAAAAGTGTACAAGCACTCAGTAGAGAGTCAGAACTGAAATAAAGTAGTCAATAATGCCTGTGAAAACCTACCCTATAGTTTTCATACTTAATAAGTTATTGTTATTTTGTCCCACAATGATAGATTTGAATTTTACACAGAAGCAATTATCCTGAAAAACCATTCAATTTCACAAATTTATACAGGGTTTGGCGGGTGGGCAGTTCTCTTAAGAAACGCATAGATTTATGATGGAAAAGGTTGGATAGCAGAAAGTGGGAAAAGAAACATCTGTCTAGTTTCTCTACTCCCTTTACTACTTCCAGGAAGAAGACACTAACAGTGTGTCTCTAAAAGCTTGGTATGGAGACATAATGTGAGATACTCTTGCAGGATTAGGATGTGGAAATTAAAGACTTGTAAGGCAACCAACCACTTAAAAAAGATATGGCTGTACATGGTGGAGTGTGCTTGAGTCTCCGCTAATTAGGAGGATGGAGATACTTAGGAGGCAGGAGGATCGTTGGAACCCAGGAGTTCAAGGCCAGCCTAGGCAGCATAGTGAGAACCCATGTCAAATAGAGAGAAAGAGAAAGACAGGGGGTATTCGTAAGACCCTGGAGTTATTTGGTATAAAGTTCAGTTTCAGTTTCTAAAAATAATAGGTATCCACTTCTACTTCCTCCGGTTTCCCTGGAGAAATGGCAGAACTGCGGAGGGCAACAGCCCTATACAGAGTCTATATTCTATTCTAAAGTGTCCAAACTTCTAATCCTGGTCAAATGCTGCAAAGTAAGGGAGCCAGAAACAGCAGGCATGCTATGGCCTTGAGATGAGCGTGTGTACTAACATGAAGAGTCTCCTGCATACACTAGACACATTTAAGCCTCAGGTACTTTTGTGAGACCCAAGAGTGTGTGAGAGGTACAGTGAGATTGAACTGAAGCTCAATCATATTCCACTCTTTTTTTTTTTTTGTGGTACCAGGGATTGAACGCAGGGGCCTTCTACCTCCGCACTACACCCCCGGCCCTATTTTTTATACTTTATTTTGAAACCGGGTCTCACGAAGTTGCAGAGGGCCTCACTAAGGAGAGAGAGAGAGAGAGAGAGAGAGAGAGAGAGAGAGAGAGAAGCTGAGGCTGGCCGCCTCCCAAAGTACTGGGATTACAAGCGTGCACCACCACGCCCAGCTAATCATATTCCACTCTTGTGATGTGCAGCTTTGAGCTTATCTCTTTCACTGAGGGTGGCAAGTATGACGAGGGAAATTCATACCAGTTACAGTATTATGTCTATACTTTCCATGATAGTCACAGCACATCTGCTTCTCCAAAACATTATGGCATTTTGAACAAGGAGAAAAATCTGATGGAGTTGAGCTTCTGCCTCGTAAATCCTAATCAGGCCAATGTCAGCCAGTTCTGTTTCCCAAATGCCAAACATTTGATGTATGCTGCGCAACATCATACAAACAAACAAAAGAGAAGTACTGAGATCAGATGTGAGAAAATCAGGTGAAAATGATGGTAAAACCATCAATGAGAGGGCAACGTAGCAGGATTATTATTTTAAACAATGGGACATGAAAGTTACAGCAAGAATTGGCAAAATAACAATGATAACAACAATAATAAACATAATCTCCACGAATGGCTCCCAGTTCAAAGACCCAAAATTAATGTTCACAAACACATTAGGTCCCCAAATTCTGTCATTTAACATTTTCATGAATAATGGATTATATTTTAGAGGAATGTTTACTGTTTCAAGTATGCTGTTTTTCTAAAGTATGCTAATACTATGCCCCTAAATTAAATGATATAATGGTATATTTAATATCTCATATTAGCATGTCACCTGGTTTACTAATTATAGGAGAGAAAGCTTATCCACATTCATTTTTCTGAGTTAAGGGCCACATTTACAAGATTAAAAGTGAGTATAAAAGAAAATGTTGTTTCTTATGTAGAATTCTGAATAGACATTTTAAATAAGTTTAACTACAATGCTGTATGAGAGTTCATGAATCCCCTGATCCTCATTTAGATCTTAAACAAGCAATAGACTCATGAGATCTCTACATCCACAAATGCAAACTGTCTATGCACATTGCCAACAAGCCAGATGGCATTCAAACATTTATACAAAGGAGAGCTTTTTCAGTATCCATATAGCACCTTCTGACTTCAATTATTACTCAAAACAGAGACTAAGTAAAGGATGCTACTTAACCTCATGTACATCATATAAATCTTATGAATAAACCAAGGATATATATACATATTACTGAAAGTATTCTTTCATTCACTATTTTATTTATAACTATATTAATAATAAATAACATGTAATAAATAGTATAAATTCCCAAATTAAGAAGCAGATCACTTTTTTAGGTCAATTTCTTTGAAGGAGTCAAAGGAAATCTTGTCACATCTACCTATGGCATGCACAGTGATATGTAGTAAGTATTTAGCATAGAGTATTATAAGTCTTTAATTCATCAATTACTCCATTAATTTTGTGAGTTTTGAAATTAAGCATTCATACTTGCTGAAGGGTTTTCAAGGGCCCTCATCTTCTTGTTCACAGAGATGGTAAAACAGAATTAATGGCCTGATAAATAGTTGTAATCCATGGGAATATGAGATGCTTATGAGATCTCAAAGAACATGTTTAAAAGTGAACTGCTTGTGGGTATATCCAATCCTGTCCATCCATATGTTCTAAGTTACAGGAACTTTTATTTCTTAAAATGTGGTTAGATTGATCTAAATAAAAATGAGGAGACCTGTGAGAGATGTAATTCCATGCATCAGTTGAACTGGTTCGAAGATTCATTCTGGCTGGTTCTTTTGCATCATTAAGTTAAAAGGATTTGAGTTTCCAATCCTCTCACTGAGTCATAGAATTAAATAAGGTAAGAGACTGAGAATCTCTTCCTACTTGTACTGGAGACAATGATTATTGCATAAATGCTTGGGACATTTTTGCTATTGCCACTATATATTTATATTTATATTTACACATTTATACATATATATTGCCATTATATATGTATATAATTTGGGACTCGGGATTGAACAAAGGGGCATTCTACCTCCAAGCTACACCTCTAGTCCTTGGGATTACAGGCATGTGCCTCCATGCCCAGCTAAAGTATTTTATTTTTTATCTCCCATATCTCTCTCAGTCCAACTCTGTCTTCTTCCTTTTTATCATCTCTGCTAGACTCATGACTCCTTTGTCTTGATATTTGCAGTATTTTGTACTTTATCTCTTTAGCCAGATAAATTGCTCCCAAAAGTTGTTTTTATAAAAGGAAAATTTGACCATTAATTTCCTTATGTATAGTCTTATAAAGGACTCTCTCTCATTGTTTACAGGATGAAGTCATCTGTCCAAAACAAAAAGTGCCTTTTAGAAGTCCCCTGAGAGTCTGGTACTGTTGTGGTTAGATATAGAATGTCCCCTGAAGAGCTCCTATAGAATGTCTCTTGAAGAACTCATGTGTTATATCATGTTCAGAGTTTGTGTAATTAAGTCATGAGGATTGTAATTTTATCAGTGGGTAAATTCATTGTAATGGATTTACTGGGTGGTAACTTGGGCAGGTGGGTGTGACTAGAGAAAGTGGGGCCCTGGGGGTGTGGCCTTAGGCCTGTGCTTTTGACTTTGAATCCCCTTGCTTGCTCTCTGTTGCCTCCATAATGTGAGAGCAGAGCCTTGCTCTTTCCCTCTCTCTACTTCCCATCACCATGACCTGAGTCTGCAGACCCAGCCTAACATAGACTGAACTCTGAAATCTCCAAAAATTGTGAGTAAATAAATCATCCTTCCTCTAAGTTGTGCGGTCTGGTCTTTTGGATCATAGCAATGAGGATGTTGTCTGAAAAAAACCTCAACAAACCTATTTTGTCACATGAATAACATTTTTTTTACATGACAATCATACCCTTGGTTTTCTTAATAGATTGTGACCTTATTCATATAAGAGATTTATGTAATTATTTCTATAACTTTCATACATACCAGATTGAAAGCACTTAATAAATATTTGCTGAATAAAATGTTGAGTCAATTAATTTTTTAAAAAGATATTTATGAAGATTGAGTAGACATATGTCATGCACTGTCAACTGTACTATTCCTTATGTGAGATCTATACATGATATATATACACATACATATTTATATATATATGTGTGTGTGCATAGTCTATATGTCACACATATATACA
Source organism: Glis glis (assembly GCA_004027185.1). Taxonomy (NCBI): domain Eukaryota; kingdom Metazoa; phylum Chordata; class Mammalia; order Rodentia; family Gliridae; genus Glis; species Glis glis. The sequence continues at coordinate 12,090 of PVJS01038102.1, forward strand.
TATTATATATAAACAATCTCCCTGGTCCTCCTTGTATGACAAAATCTGTAGATACTCATGACCCTTTTAAAGAATGGCAGAGTATTTGCATATAGGCTGCATACATTTTCCTGTACACTTTAAATTATCTCTATATAACTTATTATAACTAATACAATGCAAACAATTCCTATTCTGTATTGCTTAGGGAATAATAGCAACATAAAAGTCTGTATATGTTCAGTTTAGATACAGTTACTTCTGAAGATATTTTTGATCTGAGGTTAGTTGAATCTACATATACAGAATCCATACATATGGAGAGCCAACTGTATATATTTGTAAACACAGCAAATTCTTATTTTCATTTCTAAAGAAGTGAAAGGCATTCATAGTATTTTCTTTCTGGCTGACTTTGTCTTTCTGTATCTCTTTCTCCAACTTATACATATGGGTACAACTTATAACACAAACACACTGATATTTCAGTTTAAACTAATAAAATAAGCCTTTTATCTTCAAAAATCTCATTATCAGGTTTATAGTTCTACCAGACCTAAAAAGTTTAGAAGAATCTTTGGAAACTTTTATGGATAAAGAGAAATCAAAGTTATGCTTTTAAAACTGGAAGGCAAGAAGGGCTTTCAGCTATATAAGTTGGTCTACAAAAGGTATTGCTAAGAGCTAAAGTATGCTGCAAATGTACTGATGGCATGACCTGTGGAAATACAGTAATTCCACTGACAATAAGAAGCAGGAGCAGTTTTTTCTTTCCTTACTGCCCAATGTCTTTGATGAAAAAGTACTATCAACCTAGACTGCAGAATGTGGCATTAAAGTTTAATTCTATCCAATCAGATAGGCAGAGCTCAAATTCTGACACTGGTTTTTATGGTGGAATAGTTGGAACTTTCTGAAAACCCTTTTAAAACATTGAAACAAACTAAAAGTTTCATAAGAGCCAAAAGGAAGCATTAGTAGTTTTATTTTTCTTTATGTATTCAAATATCTGTATAACTACATAAATATAGCTTAACTGGACAGGTTAATCAGCATTACTTTTTCAGAGTAAGCTTTTTCTGTTTTTTCTTGTTTTCTTTTTTATTTGGTGCACTGTAATTTCACATCATATTGGGGTATAGAGTGTCAGACAAATGCAAGCATACAGCTCTTGCTGCCCTCCCCACCGGGTCCCTCCTCCTCCCTCCTCCCTCCTGCGCATGTCTTTGATACTGGAATTGGTATTTTTGTATAGAATCATAGCATTATTTCAAATATTACACTCTTTATGACTTTATCTCCTGTCCCTAATTCCCCTCAGTCACTCCTCTGTAGTCTCTGCTCATCTATCTGCTATCTTATTTCCAAATATCTCTCTAGCTTCTACATATAAGAGGAACTGAAGAGTAGATGTAAGTTTTTCTAGTTTTAAAGTTTAACCTTTCCCTCTTCTTTACTCCTTAGGATTCCTGGCCAATTATTTATATTATTAACCATTACATAATTAGGTAAACTTATAAATTTGGTACATTAATAATAGAAAAGTAGCCAGGCGTGGTGGCACACGCTTGTAATCCCAGTACTTTGGGAGGCGGAGACCGGAGGATCCGGGTTCGCGGCCAGCCTCAGCACACATGCGCGGCACGCGCGATCTCTCTCCTCTCTCTCTCCTCTCTCTCTCTCTCTCTCTCCCTAGTGAGGTCTTCTGCAACTTCGTGAGACCTGTTTTCAAAATAAAGCATAAAAAAATAGGGCCGGGGGTGTAGCGCGGAGGTAGAACGCCCTGGGTTCAATCCCCGGTACCGCAAAAAATAAAAAATAAAAAAAAATAATAGAAAAGTATGATATTATGCAATTCTTTATATCAACAGTTCCCTTACTGTCTTCACTTAGTTGAAATAAGCAATAATATACAAAGAATATTTTTCTTTTCAATGTAAATATAATTCATCACAAAATGTAGCTAAATTTGAAAATGAAATTGCAAGCATGAGTTATAATTTTAGTAAAGAAAAGCACCTAAAGTTTGAATATTTAAATTTTACAGTTGCAAACATTGGATTCATCTGGAATTATAGATACACACATTGATCTCAAACTATTCAACAATTTTCAAAAATCACTATTTCTCCTCTTCTACTATCTGCATATGCTGCATGTATGTCACTATTACTATGAACTACATTATGATGAGAGACTATAATGCACCAATAAAAGTATAAAAATGAAATCATGTGATATTTATTCAATTTAAAAAAGTAAATCTGCTTTAATTGTTATGATTTTAAAATTCTAGGAAATGCATCCTTACATATATACAGGCATTCACTGCCTGAAAGGATCAGAATTTTAATAATCATAATGTTAGGAATAGTCATTAGTTGATGGGATTGCAATGGTAGATTTTCTTAAATTTTGAATTCTTCATATAGCTTTTAATACATTATAAATATTAAAGCTTAAAAGTAATTTTATATTTTTAAGAAAAAGAAATACAAAACTAGGTTATTCTATCTGCTGATAGTTCAAACAAAAATTAAAAACTACAACATTCTTAAAGGAATTGCTAAATTATATGTACTTAATGCATTTTTATAAATTCATTTGAAGTACATCCCACCCAGATACAAAATAAGTAGAATGCCTCAAACCCAAACTTCTTTACATATATTTAACAAAGTCTTTTGCATGGATAAAAAATTCTAAAGAAAAACAGTTTCTGAAATTGTTACATACTCTGGGTTACAATTGACTTTATAAATGTCTACCTTTTTATATTAATTGAACATTATATAGAAATTTAGACATAATGTGCTCTTTTATTCAAATTTTTTACATATTAGAATAATTTTTTGTTTAAGGTCAAAAGACTAGTAGATATACCAGAATTATATGAAAGATTGCAAGGAGTACAACATAATAGAATATTTTTATTCTAATTATTTTATAGTTGCTTGTAACAGGAAAGTGGAGCTATCAGAGGTGAATTATTTTTATAGACAAACTACAATGGAAATTCTCAATATTGATAATATATTTTTATTCATTTACCTATGGAATGACAAAGAAAAGTATAAATCATAACAGCATTAAATTGATGAGGAAGTATAAGGTGTTATATTCAAAGTCATTTCCAAAGGTCAGGTAAAAGCTGGAAATATATAAAACTTAATGTAGTTCTCATTTAAGGTTTTATTATGCTGTTTATAACACAAAATTATATTTTTCAGTGGTTTAATTTATTAATATTTGGGAATTTTAATCAAGTGTTAAAAACATACTTATTCACTTGATTTTGAGAGCTAAAGTATGGAAATATATAACTGAAAATATACCCAAATTAAATTGGAAAACAGTAATTTTATTTAAAGCATGAATAAAAAAATATTTAGTAATTAGTTATAAGGATTGTGATCGTTCAGAAGGTCATCAGGGGTCTTCAATATTATGAAATAAAATTGAAAATAAATAAGGAAGTATAATATATATGACTATAGTAAATTAATTTGGTGATTAAAACATAAATTCTAAAATTATATCATAACTATTCATCACAGCACATTACATACAGAAATCAAAATAGTCTCACTTTTTATATTTGAATCTCCTCCTGTTCTGAAATAATGTGCAAAAGTCCTAAAGATGATGTGTGCATTACCAGTCCTATTAAGGAGAGTGGATATTGCGCATTATCTTGTCCATTTTTATACTTTATAAGGTCAAATAATGCAATTTGCTTTTCTTAAAGTAAGAAAACAAAAAGGGAATGCTGTAAATTTTGAGTACTGCGTGGTCCAGCTCATATTTTGAAAACAATATTTATGTAATAGAAAGTCACCTAAATGTGGCTATTAAAATACTGACATCTTAGTCTAAGTTATAAAACCAATTAACTTGCAGCTAAAGGTAATTGATGATTATTGAAAAATGGGGTAGTGAGAATCAATACACTTACTCTGTAACCATCAGTTACCTAACTTCTGGAGCCTTTGTTCCTGGTTTTTCTACCTAAGCATAAAAGAAAATAGCAAGTGTGGAATCAGGCGCTTCAGCCAGGATTACTTCTCTCAAATGCTTTATCAAACAATATCTTGTGGTTGCTGAGATACCAAAATTAAAAAGCCATTCATTTTTACTGATTTTCTTGTAATCTTTCAAAAAGGAAGTATAACAATAGCAAGAGATCAAACAAGTTTAACAGTCCTCTAACATAATATATTGTCTGAACTAATTGTGCTTAGTTCAGTACAGAAAGAGTAATAAAGTAAATGTGAGAAGGGCAAGGATATGAACTACCCCAAGCATATGGCAATGATCAAGGAGAATCGAATGTGGACAGAAATATCAGAGAGAAGGGAGATTTGCAAGTGGAGGTTGGGAAAGTTGTGGGGAACAAGACTGCAAAGACAAAGGCCCAGAGCACCTTAGGACAAAGAAAACAGGGCCTGGAACAGGATTTCACATGTCTAACCCCAAAACAAAACAACTGGCCTTTTGTCTCCATGATTTGTTTTATAAATTATTTGCTACATTCTTTATAATCTACATGGTGGCCCAGAAAAAGGTTATGTATAATGTTTTTACTTATTTCTATAGTCCTCTGCCATGTGAGTCTAATTTGGATTTTAATGTAATTTCAACATAGTTTTTATGGTTTAATAAAACTTGCATGCATTAAAATGCTATTAAAATGTTACACATGGTTAATAATACTTATGGACTTCTAAAAGCAGCTATTATTAAACTGAACCAAGTCATTAATGCTTTAAACTTTGCACCAGGATATAAAGTACAGAATAGATGTTTAAGATCTATATGAGAACAGTCATAGTATCTAACTATATGTCTTTCTTCTCTTTTCAAACCATATGTTTCTTTTTATTCTATGTATGTATTTATTTATTTTGTGGTACTGGAAAGTCATCCGAATGTTTTCATGTGAAATATTTTAAAACCACATAACCTGGCTCTGGGAAAAATGAATGTTACAGAGTACTCACACTTGTAATGAGTGAAAAATATGGAAACTAAGTAAATGTTCATCACTTAGAATATTTTTGGCCATCTTGGACTACCTAATTTATTCCAACATGCCAAATACAATATTAGTGCAGGGGTGTGATGTCTGCAAAAAATGGTCTGTAGACCAGACCCACTGACACCACAAGAAATCCTGGTAAAAATTATTGCCCCAAATCTATGGAATGAGCATCTGTATTTTTTACAAGATTTTCAACTGGATCTTGTGGTCCCTAACATTTGAGAAACTTTGATCAAGTGAAGCTGAATAAGAAGAGTAAAACATGATTCTCTTAATGTCCTAAGTCCCATGTCCACCATTAAGTAAAAACGAAAAAGGGCTAGAAAATTGCTGAATACAAAGATGCCTAAGAAGTATTTCATACATTTTAAATTGCAGGAAATGAAATCATGTTATTTTAACTGGTTTATTAGTAGATTAAGTCAAAATTTTTTCACCTTAAAATATTTAAAATAATAACCATTAACACAAAATAAGTAAAATATTTTTACAAGTGTTTGTGTAGAAAACCTGCAGACAAATTGCATGAGAGGAATTGAGCCAAAGAGGGTTCTGCCACTGAGATACATCCCTTTCTTTTTTTTTTTTTTTTTTTGGAGACAGGGTCTCCCTATGTTGCTAGTCTTGAACCTGTGACCCTCCTGTCTTAGCCTCCCAAGCAATGGGATTACAGGTGTGTGCCACCGCTTTCATCTTTTTATTTTAGATCAAAAGCACTGTAAGAAAGTAAATAAGCAATGCACCAGATTCCAGAGCTGTGTCTCCCCACTCGCCATGCCTCTGCTAGGTGTCTGAGGAAGTACAAACCTCCTTAGGCTTTGCTTTTCATCTATGCAGTATTTAAGTCGCTAGAGGTGATCTTTATTTCCTTCAGCTATAAAACTCAGTGAGTCAGTAAGGATGTACAATTGGGTTACAGCTAGGGGTGGAATTATCAGATATTATGTTTATTGAGCAAATGAAAAGATACTTTGAATTAATTCATTTAAATTTTTTGCAGCACTGGGGATCAGACTCATGGCTTTGTGCACTCTAGACAATTTATCAGTGACCTACACCTTTAGCCTCTCAATTATTTTAAATAAATAAGATCTATGAATGGCCAAGACTTCAAAATTGATAAATTAACAATTATTTTTCTATAGTTTAAACATGCGTATTGTTGAATTGATATTTCTTTACTGGGTAATAAAATCACGTGAGTTTGCATTACCTAAAACATGTATTACTAAAATAATTTTTAATTTAAAATGCCCTTTAATTTCTCTAGAAATAACTAAGCACAGTTATTGAATTACTTGAACATATGTGGTACTATATATACCTTACATCTCAGTAACTATTTACATCTAATTGCACCTTATTTAGCTTAAAATAGTTAATTATATATTTTATGTTAGGGTTTGTATTTTTTCATTCTAATAAAGAAACTAGCTACATGCCAGTGACTCATTCATTTTGTCATCATCAAGGATCACATTCAAAACCGGCTTAAATTCCTCCCTTCCTTTCCTTTCTTCTCCCTCCGTCTCTCCCTCTCTCCCTCCTCTGTCCCTCCCTCCCTCTTTCCCTTCCCTCCTCCTTTCCTGCCTTTTCAACTTGCAGAACTTGCATGTCTTTCAAAATTTACTGCTTCAGGAAGATAAAAATAAGTGAACATTAGCTATTCTTATTATATACCACAGTTACAAAACAATCTAAAATAATGTTTTCATGATAAAAGTCAGAAATAAGCTAAGTATAAATCTGACAAGTCTCTAATCTAGATAAGCCTAGTATTTGTAGTAGAAAAATGATATTTAAATGAACCCCACCTGCTCAGAAATTTTACCTTAGATCTCAGCAACCAAAACCCATAGTGATTTCTCAGATGTGCCTCTATATGAATGTGTGCTTCTGCCCCAGTCACTTAAAGGGTTAGGCTTATTCTTTACAATTGTCTTGTAGACATGGAAATAACTCAATGAAGAAGAGTCTAGCCAATGGAGTTAGGATATAAGTGGTTTTATGAGACATCTGTGAAACAGCAAAGAAGTTCAATAAAACAGGCATAAAAATGGTAGTAACTGAGACTTGGTGTCAACTAAAAAATTTCTATAACAACAGCAACAAAAAAGACAACCCCACATATATGAAATTTGAAAAAAAATTGAACATTTGAAAAAATGACTATAAACAGAAGATAATATGGTTTGTGAAATGGGCATTACATTTACTATAGAAGGAAATAAATTAAAAACCAAAATGTATTGAATAATAAAAGAGAATACATAATATTCTCTAAGACAAGATTTCAAGAAATCAAACACAAATTTGAGAAGTAAATGAATTCAGAAGGAATAAAAAGAGACAAAAACTTAAAGCGTAATGCATGGACAGTTTTAAGTGTGTGGTACACAATTTATAAGCAATATTAGTACCCAAAGTAGAGTGCAGAATGAGTCAATCAATGTGTGTGTGCACA
>PVJS01038103.1:0-19577 GCA_004027185.1 Glis glis
CGGTCTCTGCCTCCCAAAGTACTGGGATTACAAGCGTGCGCCACCATGCCCGGCCAACAATTGATAAATTTTAAGTCGCACACTCTTCTGAGTAGACTGATGGAATCTAACTCTATCGGGTTCTGTCTAGCATCAGATTTTTTTTTTTTGCAGTACTGGGGATTGAACCCAGGGGCGTTCTACCTCCAGGCTACACCCCCAGCCCTATTTTTTAATCTTTATTTTGAAACAGGGTCTCACTAAGTTGTGGAGGGTCTCACTAAGTAGCTGAGGCTGGCTACGAACCCGGATCCTCCGGTCTCAGCCTCCCAAGTATTGGGATTACAAGCGTGTGCCACCACACCCGGCTCCTGCATCAGATTTGAATCTTCCCTTTGTCCAGAGTATCCTCACTGTATATGCTATCTGCCTGGTATAGTCATCTACACTTAGTAGTCATCTCTGATATCAGATTGACTGTCACATATCATAGTACTTGTGTACAAGTAACCCTTATTTTAGTTAATAATGACTCCAAAGGATAAGAGTAGTGGTGCTGGCAATTTAGACATGTCAAAGAGAAGCAAAATGCTTTCTTTAAATAAAAAAGGGAAAGTTCTCAATGAGGGAAGAAAAAATTGCATGTTGATGTTGTTAAAGTCTATGGTAAGAACACATCTTCTATCTATAAAATTGTGAATAAAGAGAAATAAATTCTTGCTAGTTTTGCTGTCACACCTTGGACTACAAAATTTAGAGCCACAGTGCATCATAATTGCTTAGTTAATATAGAAAAGGCACTAGGCATCGCGGCACACACCTGTAATCCCAGTATTTGGGAGGCTGAGACAGAAGGATTGCAGGTTCGAGGACAGCTTCAGCAATGTTTCAAGACTCTCAGCCATCTAGAGAGACCCTATTTCAAAACAAAAGAAAAAATAAATACATAAAAAATGGCTGGAGGTATAGCTTGGAGGTATAATGCTCTGGGTTCAATCCCCAGTATCAAAACACAAAACAAAAATAACCCACCATAGTATATATAGGATTTAGTACAAACCATGGTTTTAGGCATCCACTGGAATTAGTGGAACATATCTCTTGCAGATAAGTGACAACTATTGTTTTTAGGTATTTTTTTTTTTTACAGCAGCAACCCATTTCTCTTGTGCTGAGCTCTGTCTTAGTCTATTTGTGCTGCTATAAACATAATACCACAGACTGGGTAATTCATAAAAAGATAAATTTATTTCTCATGTTTCTAGAGTCTGGGAAGTCCAAGATCAGGATGTGGTGGGTCTGCTGTCTGGTGAGGGCCGCTCTTTTCCTCCAAAATGGATCCTTGCTGCTACATCCTTCGGAGGGAATGGACACTGCATCCTCACGTGGTGAAAGGGAGCAGAGAGTGAGCACACTCCCTCAAGCCCTTCCCTTGTCATGGATGGAATAAGCGCTCTATTTCCATTCATGAGGGCTCTTTCTTCATGACTTAGTCACTTTCTTTAAACACTACTTTTAATGCTATCACATTGGCTATTAAGTTCCAACTCACAAATTTGGGGTAACACATTCATTCAGACCACAGCAGCCTACTTGCTAAAAGTTATTAGTAACCCCAGCATTGATACTCAAGGTACTCTCACAGTAATTATTAGACTGTGTGTGGACGGGGTGGCTAAAAAATTGAGTTGCCTGACACACCTGCTCCACTTTCCCGCTTCAACTCTCACACTGTAAAAAAGTGTCCTTCTCAAAGGTTATTTAGTGTCACTTTTTTTTTCATTGTGTGCTTTCTGTTGATGATTTTGCTGTTTAAAAAGGCTCCCACATGAAGTACTGAAGTGCTACCTAGTGTTCTAGGTTTAAGAAAGCTGTAATATGCCTTATGCAGAAAATATGTGCTGGATAAGCTTTGTTCAAGCATGACTTATAATGTTGTTGGCCATGAGTTCAATGATAATGAATCATATATATGTATGTATATATATTATATATAGTAATAAAGTGTTCTAAAACAGAATTACACATAAAACAAGGTTCTGTATTGATCGTTTGACAAAAATCCTTGCAGGAATCTACCTCTGTATTTTCCCTCGGAGCAATGATTTGGTATTTGCTAATTCAGTGTTTGTGGTAATGTTACAGAACCTACATACTGTGAATAATGAGAATCGACTGCATCTATCTCAGCGAGTGTTGGCATCTACAAAGTGTTCATTTTTCTCTGGTCACCATACAGAAAGTTAAGAAGAACTTTCTGTGACTGGAATTTGGTTTATTTGAAGGGATTTATCTGTGCTCTCAAGACTAGATGGAGATAAGAAGAGGGCTTTGCTCTTTGGTAGAATTTTTGTCCTCTCTTTTTGAAAGGAATAGATAGCACTCTCATTCAAGGTTGGGTTGAATGGTTAGTGAATTAATTGTCCAAACACTTCACCCTTAGCAGTTTGCAGAACTGGAATCCAATTTATATAGTTTTCATTGTCCATCTCAATTCTGATTAGCCTTTTCCATCGACACTTTGGCCCTGTCACTTTTTTGTGAGTTTCTGGAAAATTATGGTTCATACATGAGTGGGACAGTGTCCTGGGACATTCTCATTTACTTTACCTTTTTGTGAATATTTTTTTCTCTGAATGGAAAAACATACCCCTCCACACACAAGCTAATTGGGGTCACATAGGATCAGGGAGCAAGAGATGGGGGGCAGAAGGCAGGATGACACTATTCCAAAAAGGAAACTTGATCACCACTACACAGAGCAGTTTTAGTTGTTAAAATTGCTCTTGCCATTTCCAGCTGGGCCCTCAGAAGCTGATAAGATGTTCCTGTTGTAGTAACACATTTTACTCTCACTTTTGTCAACAAAATACGAAAAGAGATGGGAGTTGGTAAGGGGGAGAAAGCCATGCAGGTGTACTGACTTAGGTGCCTGGCTGCCCTTAGGCAAACAGTATTGTTTTGTGTCAACCTCCCACTGAACCATGGCTTCTTTTTTTCTCTCTGGGTACAAAGAAATGACGGGGTTTCTTGCTGTACTCAGCAAGTGGGGTCTGTTCCCAGTCATCGTTACCTTTACATAAACTAACTTTATTTTTTCCCCCATGGCATGTTTCATTTTAAGCGATACCTTTCATTGCAGAAAAAAAGAATTACCCATTCCTCAAGAAATTACAAGTCTATAAATGTATAAACAGAGGCAGGAGGGGTTATTTTTCAGATATTGAAATTCATGTCACATAGGAGTGAATTTGGTTTGGAACAAGTAAAACCCAGGACCATGGAGCTTTAAGGAAATACAGGATGGAGGTGAAGAATCCAGGGTACATTACTTACTAACAGGGTGAATAAGGGTAATTTTCACAACCTTTTAAAGCCCATTTTTTCATTTGTTTTATCAGTCAGAAATAATGCAAACATTTTAAAATTATGACAGCCAGGTGCGGTGTTGCATACCTATAATGCCAATAATTGGGAGGCTGTGACAGGAGGCTTGCAAGTTAAAGGTCAGCAGGCGGTAACTTAGTGAGATCCTGATACAAAATAAAAAAAATAAAAAGGGCTGGGGGTATAGTTCAGAGGTAGAACCCTTTGGTTTATTTTAGTTGTGTATCAGGGTAGATAGTATAATGATTATTTGATACAGTTACCTGAGACTGAATCTGACTCTATATTTACTAGTTTGTGAACTTGAACAAGGTACTTAAATCTTCTAAATTTCCCTTTCTTAATTATGTTCATTATAATTAACATGGAAATGTTAAAGAAAATGTTGCTTGCCTGTTTAAGAAGAAATTTCTTCATTGATCAATTCTGATTCTAAATTATTATTATTTTTTCTTTCTACACCCCTACCATGAGACCTTGGATTCTTTTGACCTGTAATGATATCAACTAGATTTTCTGTTTCCATCTTGTGCAGTTGGTCCTAAATCTATGAGATTCTATCAGTTGGAGTGGGCTAACTTTTGTAGTAGTAACAAACAAATTCCATATCTTAGAAGTTTAATCCAACCAAAGTTTATTTTTCATTCATATTACATTTCCACTGTGGGTTCACCAAGGTCTGAGGGCAGGGTGAGTATGGGATGAGTTTCCATTCATTAGTCATTATTGGATTCAAGTTTGTAGAGTGGCCAACATCTTGAACTTGGTCATTCATGGTGCCAACAGGAAATGAAAACTCTATAACAGTACTTGACTAAATAGTTTATTTTTTTAATAATTTCTGAGTGGATTCAATCTTTCATAGGAGCTATTGCCCCAGTTGAAAAGCCTAAAATCATCTCTTAGGTCATGAAGGAAACTTTCTGCCATCTTATATTTGCACCGGTCCTCTGAGATGCAGAAATGAAGGCAGGGTTAAATGTGCAAGGATTTTATTGGAAAATGCTTGTGTGAAAGGAAATAGAGAGGAGGTTAAAAGAGACTGGGAGGTCCTCCAGACCATAATGGGAATCTATCCCAAGTGAAGAAGAAAGGGGGAGTAAGTTGGGTTGAAGCATTGTAGATTGCTGCGCTATGTAGGAAAGACACAGCAAAACTGTTGGGGAGACTTTGAGCCCATGTAGGGGGACAATGAAGTTCTTTATCCCAGAAATGAGTCTTCCTTTCTCCTCCTGTACTCAGTCATTGTCTAGGCACAGCAGGAATGGATTTCAAAGCATAGCAGCTGAGGCTTTGGCCTGTGAGGTGCTGACCGATGGCTGCCACAGGCCTGGTCTAGGTTTTTGCCTTTGGCGATTTAAAATATGCATCCCCATTTTATGAATTAGTTACTGAAGTCAAGGGAACTTAATGGATCAAGGCCCTGCTACAAGATCCCTGAGCTATTAAATGTGGAAACAGAGACCAGCCCCACTTGTACTCTGCTGTCTCTAGTGATATACTCATGGCTTCCCTAATTGAAAATATTTTAGTAGATATTAAATTATTTTAAATCTTTAATCTAACAAGCACTTTTCTATCTGCAGCACTTCCTTTTTGCAACCATGAAAACTATCTCCCTGCCTGACTGCAATTGGGTTGTCTAGGAAGAAGACCACCTACTCAAACTGGGCCAGTTGTGTTCTTCCCTGGGACTTTCAAAGGCTGACCACCCTCTGAGCACTTAAGAGTGTAAAATAGGGGAAATGTTGGCATCATGCTCCCCACTGAAGCATAAGTTGGTCTCAAAGAATGAAGTGAAAGCATACGCCTGTAATCCCAGTACTTGGGAAGCTGAGACAGGAGGATCACAGGTTCAAGGCCAGCCTTAGTGACTTAGCAAGACCCTGTTTTAAAACAAAAATAAAATAGGTCTGGGGGTGTAATCAGGAGGTAGAATGCCTCTGGGTTCAACCTAGTACCAAAAAGAAAGGAAGGAAGGAAAGAAGGAAGGCAGGGAGGAAGGAAGGAAGGAAGGAAGGAAGGAAGGAAGGAAGGAAGGAAATGAATGGAATAAAAATGCACAAAGCAGCAGAGATGAGAGACTGTGAGAGTAGTTCCGGTCATCCTTGAGGCTCAGCAGCTTTCCCATCCCTTGCAGCTCTTAAATGAGATACTACGGTATTCTTCCCATAATTTCTCTCTTGTGCCTAAACCACAGTGAATATCTATCATTTGCAACCAAGATACCTTGACTAATATAGTTCCTCAGAAATGCAAACTTTGAGATTTTTTATTGTATTGCCAATGCTGTGTGGTGATTACTCTTTTTCTATTTCCTGTCTTTTCTTTCTTTTTTAATGCTCTCGGTGAGCTGTTAGGGACCAGCAATTAAGAACTAGATAAGAAGCAGAGGGTTCAACCTAGCCTTGAGAAGGCAAGAGGGTACAGTATACCAATGAACCATTAGGAACTCATTACTCCTATTATAAAGGGATTGATATCTTTCTTAAATCTCCAGTTTGTCTTCACAATTAACCCAAGTGCAATTAAATGCAGATAGCATTGAGTGTTCACTGATAAATCAGCGTTGCATTTCTGAAGGGCAAGAGAAAAAAGATATAAAAAGCCAGACATAACAAGTTAATTTAAGTTTAAAAAATCATATAACAAATTTATTGTTGTGACTAAGCATAGAACTGATATTTTAAATTGTTGTGTCACTAGTACGTGGTCCCAAAGAGTCTGTCCCTTGAGTAACTAAAACCTAAAGATAAGTCCATGTAGTATCCCAAATTCAGGTAAATGGATTACAACTTAGATATGAGAATAGCCTGGGTCAGGAGAGCCCATTGGTGCCCACCTGATATGCTCTTTTGGTCTCAGTCTTCCTTTTCTTTGAAGTGGGGCTATAGATTCCCTATAATACTATTATTCTCTTTTTTTAAAAAAAAGTTCTATTTTTGAGGAGGATAAAATTTCTGTCTCTCATCTTCTGGTTCCATAAATAGAAAAGGAAGGCCTTTCTACTTACGCAAATTGATATGCGAGGTGGAATGTTTTGTTTTCATTGGGAAGATGGATGCAGGTCCTCCCAGCTGTGTTTTCCAAACAGCAACCTATAGTGGCCTATGGTGGTCAAAATAGCTGTCCTCTTTCCTCCCACCTCTCTGAGATTCCTCAGGCTACTCTCTAATCTACTTATATTTCTGTCACAGGACTTGCTTAGATGATAGGAAAAGGAAATTTCACAATGTATTTCCACTAGAAATAATTTAATAGATGGCAGCATGATTTTATGTATATGTACTTAATGATATCTTAGTATAACATTTTAATTTTTTAAAAAAACTTTCGTGATAATTTTCCATTTAATTTTACAAGTTTTCTAATATCTGCAGTTGGGGAAAGTATTTTATACTCTAAAAAGTTGCCCACATTTGCATTTGTTGTGTGTGTGTGTGTGGGGAGGGGCGGTGCAGAATGAATTCTTGTTTGAGAGAGAATTGTTCTTATTTTTTTTTTAAAGTGCCGTAATAGGTATGAAGTCTCATGTCCATCTCCAGGATATTTCATATTTGGTACCAGTGTAAAATCTATCAAAACTTCTCTACACAATAAAGTATAAAGGAATTTGCCACTATCAGTTGGCTTAAGAAAGGGTTTAAAATCCTTAAAGAGGAGATAGGAGGAAGGTTCTAGACAGGAAGCCCTGGCGTGGAGGAAGCGTGGGGCCTAAAGGGAGATATTTGGTCTTAGGGGAGATATTTCCTGGGCAGGCCTTGTTGGATGAATTTATAGGCACAGTAATGTCTGATGCTTAATTCAAAATAAGTTTTGGTCCAGCACTGTGTGGCGATCTTTCTTCATTACCTGAATATTAGTAAAAACTTGCTGTGTAAGACATCCTCCTGGAGCTGTTGTTTTAGAGGAAGAGAGAGGGGCTATATCTAGCAACATGGGGAGAAGTGAGGACTCCAGCTGCGGGGATGGAGATGTGAGTGGGACCATAGGGCACAGCAGTTTGGAGCGAGAGGGGAACCAGAGGAGAAGGGCCCTCTGGGAAATCCAGGAGGTGGGGTGGGGTGGGGATGGGCCCAGAGCCATTTTGTGTAGAGTACAGAGGATGGATGGCCCCAGCCAATACTTTTCAGTAGGAGGCACAGAGAAATTCCCTGGATTCTTTGTGGTGAGAAGGTTGTTCTGGACAAGGATCAGGCTAGAAGCTCTTCTGAAGCTCAGCTCCCAGAGCTCTTTGCTACATGGAGGTATGCACAGATGATGGTCTTGGGGAAACTGTATGTCTAACTCACATTTCTGGCCACATGGCAACTGTTAAATTACCTGGGGCCTGTGCTGTTCTTTCCAACATCAAGACTCTCCCCATCTGTTCCATCCAATCTAGTGCCTATTTGTGTATATGGAGTGGGGCAGCATTTGATCCTGGAATGTTCATTATACTACATAAAACAGACTGGCAGAGCACTTCAGTTTTGGGGGGACCTGAAGCTTATATAATTTGAGCTCAGTTTTCTTTAAGAAAAAGGAATCAAAATTCATGGATATACATTTAAATATAAAAGTGAATATTTATCTGGAAAAAGAAATCACAACCAAGTCCATGCATTTTTTAAGAAGGCTGCAAATCCACAAACTTAAAATAAACGAGAAAAAATAATGATTTTTATATTATTTAGTAGCCTGCCACTTGTCTATCATGTGCCCTTTCTGTGTGCTATCTTGATGACTTCATACAATAGCATTTTTTAATATTACTCTTTGTTGAGTGAATATAAAGATAATTCAGTCTTTCCTCTAGAGAGGTTGATTGATACTTTTTATATTTTTGATAATAAAAAGACAGATGTACTCTCTGTTTGTAGGATCGCTACAGATTTGTACCCTTAAACCACAGTAATTCTGTTCAACTTTGTTTTGCATAATTCCCATCAAAAAAGAAATGGCGTATATGATGTTATTGTGAGTTGTGCATTATTGAGTCTATTCCTGATGGGATTAGACTGTTTTGATTATGCATCTTTGAGAAATGAATGTACTTATAATTTTACATGAATGATGTGTAAAATTATTCACTTTATTGCACATACTAGCTTCTGGCTCCAGACCTTTTAAACCTTCTTTCTTCTCTCATTCCCTCCCATCAGTCTTGGGTACCAAGTTCACATCATGATAGCACTTTAGCCCATCGCCTTTGTGTCTGGTGAGTTGGCGCAGTGGGTGGCGGGAGTATTCCTGGGAGCCATAACTTAACGATATGCAGAAGTGACTGAGAACCACATGCGTAGAGCTTATAAATCAAAACGACGCAACCCTGACTGAACTTCTGCTTAGCCAGATTGCAAAATTGCCCCCCAGCCACACAAACTTGACCTAACGCAGTGGGAAGTCCAATGGTGGGAATGTCAGAGTGGGAAGAAATAACAGTCTTAACCAATTCTGATTAAGATTCTTATTTTGGCAAATTTTTACAAACACAGGCTAATACATTGCTGGGCTCCTCTCAGCTTTGGCAGGAGATTTTGTAAGTGAGGCACCCTGAAGTTTCAGCTTCATTTGTTTGGTAAATCCAGCTCAGTTAACTGGTCAAGCAATTGCTTACCAGGTGAGCTTCACTTTGGGCCAATTCTTTGGGGCTGTGTATATTTCAAAAACACATTTTTGCTTGCTTGGGCTTTTTTCTCCCTCAGGGAATGCTGGCTTTGGCAGGTAGTGGTACAGAATGAAGACTTGCTTACTTTTCTCCCTGGTGAGACTGTTATGATTAGATGTGATAAACCTAATCATGACTTTAATAAGAAAATGCGTTCAACTTATTATTTGCCCGAGCTGCGTGTGTGGATTTTATTGGCTGTAACTTGTGTTTCCTAATGTCTCAAGCTCATGGACAAAGAGGTCCAGGGAAAGCTTCCTGGCCAAGTGGCTTCCAGGCAGATCAGCTATTATGCATCCAAATGCTCCAAAGAATTAAAAACAAAATAAAACAAACAAAACTGAAGCACAGACTTCAGAGGGGCTATCCTGGCACAAGGAAGAGAATTTTTGTTTCTCATCAAAGTTAGTCTTATGAAACGTACTCTCGAAATTTTCTCTCCTATTTCCCCCCATTTGTTGCCATGGATCTTTTTATTGTTGTGAGGAGTAGTAATGGAGAGGCTTAAAAGAAGAGTGAATTAGCCATGGTCTTAAGAGATGATGGAGTAGCTGGGCATGGTGTTGCACGCCTGTAATCCCAGTACTTGGAAGGCTGAGACAGGAGTATCGCAGGTTCAAAGCCACCCTCAGCATTTTGACAAGGCTCTCAGCAAAAAATGAAATAGGTTGAGGGTGTAGCTCAGAGGTACAATGCCCCTGGGTTCAAACCCTAGCAACACACACACACACACACACACACACACACACACACACATACTCACACAGTGGAGGAATAGAGAACAGTTTAGTAAAGACACTTTGGGGCAAGGTTAAGGGAGACCAATATAGGATTGTCATGTACCCCCATTGTAACTACAAGGAGGTATCCTATCTATAAAATTGAAGACTCAAGTGGAGGGGGACATTACTGATAGACACCTACACCATAGAGAGGGACATCTGGCAGAAGTGGATTCCTAACCTACAGCCTGGCAAGATTGAATCAGGGGAGTGAACACTCTGACCTCCCCACCTTTTGGTTTTCTGAAGGCGATTCTCATTGGCTGAATCCAACAGCACACCCAAGTGCAAGAAAGTCCATAGATGTAGCTAACACCAAAGTCTGGCCTTCTGGGGGCACAGATGACGGTGTTGAAGGTGGAGAGTAGATTCGGAGGGAGCAAAGAGAAAATACACAGCTCAGAGAGCTGTTTAAACTGCAATTCTTCCTTTACAAGACTGGCCCGAGAAGAAAAAAGTTTTTTGCATATCCCTGCCTTCATATAGCTATATGCACATCCCCTGCCAATCTGTCTAACACCTGAATTTCTCTCTTTAAAGGACTGGCTGCCTAGCTGGAGGGAGTGTCACCTGCAGATATACCTTAAGGTATCAGCTCCATCAAGATTTGCCCCAGCTGTCAAGAGCCATCTCATCTGATGTCTCATCTCATCTCATCATCAGTTATCCTGGGTAGACTGAAGTTGAATAAAATTAAAATTCTTTTTTCTTAATTAATTAATTATTTTCTACTGCTCTGCTGTGACTATGTAGCTGTTTTGTTTTTGTTTTTGTTTTTGTACTAGGGATTGAACCCAGGGCATTCTACCTCTGAGCTACACCCCCAGCACTTTTTGTTTATTTTTTTATTTTGTGTTAGAGTCTCACTAAGTTACTGAGGGTCTCAGCTAAGTTGCTGAGGCTGGCCTCGAACCATCAATCCTCCTGTCTCAGCCTTCCAAGTGCTGGGATTCCAGGTGTGCACCACCATGCCTGTCTGGCTAGCTGTGTTTAATTCTAGGAGGAAAACAGTGGGAAGCTTAAATATGACAAAAGGCCTAATCAGGTTCTCTAATCCAGTTTACAGGCAACCGAATTTCATCTACCTACATTGTCTGTTTTTCAATCAGTTACAATATAGTGGAATATGGGGTGTAATTGCCCAACCTTAGTCCTAACATACAGGTTCCCAAAAGACCAAATTTGTGAATCTATCCTTTGCTTACAGAACTTCCCTGCATTGAGGGGGGGGGCATGTTGCCTATCGATTCATGCACATTAATGCAAAGAGAGGAGTTAAGACTAGTGTGGTCACACTGAGAAGCAGATACTGAGTTGAATCAGTAACTGACTCACGTCTGCAGCCCTCCCCTAGCTTTTTTCAAAACGAGAGTTTTAGAAAAGTGACAACTCTAAGCTGAAGACCTTCAGAAGTTTCTTGCAAATGGTCAATAAGAATGCTAGTCCCCAGATGCGAAAGTTCAACTGTATGCCTGCGCTCATGTGCAAGACAGACCGGCACAGAAATAACAGGAGCCCTGTAATCCCCTTAACCTGCTAATTGAAATTTAGAGGAATTCCGACTGGCACACGAGGCTTACTCTTTTTTGCCAGAGGGCCTTTCTCTTCAGAGTTTTTCTTTTTCAGGAACCACAGACATTTATTTTATTGCCGCTGTATTCTGCTGCACAGTTTTTCCCTGGGCTAAGAATGAAATTACTAATATTGGTTGTTCCATATTCTGAAAAATCACTGTCAGGTGTGAATTAAATGTTTTATTTGAGCCGGGCGTGGTGGCGCACGCTTGTAATCCCAGTACTTTGGGAGGCGGAGACCGGAGGATCCGGGTTCGCGGCCAGCCTCAGCCCTCTCTCTCTCTCTCTCTCTCTCTCCCTCTCTCTCTCTCTCTCTCTACTTAGTGAGGCCCTCCGCAACTTCGTGAGACCCGGTTTCAAAATAAAGTATAAAAAATAGGGCCGGGGGTGTAGCGCGGAGGTAGAACGCCCCTGGGTTCAATCCCCGGTACCGCAAAAAAAAAAAAAAAATGTTTTATTTGAAGATGTGAGCTCCTTCTTATCAGTCACAAAGGGAATTCTTACGGAATAATGGACATTGGTATTCATATAATTCTTTTCATCTTAGACTCCTCTAAATGCTTTTGAACGGTTCTCTCCCTAATATCTAGACGTCAATGACTCCTATCACCCTCCATCCTGGTTCTTGGACAGAAGCTTCCTCAACTCTTCCAGAGCTGTTTTATATCAAGTATAAGCGAAACACATTTTAATAATTGTTTCTGGGTCCTTAGAGAAAGGAATAAGACAACTTTGACTATTTTTTTTTTTTACATATTGTGAATCCAGAATTTAGGAGAGATGCTAATGGTAAACTCTGTCCCCTTGAACTGATAGATTAAAAATAGTCAGTCATTCCTCGCATCCCTTTACCTATACACAAACCCACCCAAACTGTTTTTGATCTTAAAGAGGTTACAAATTGGGGCTTTATTCCACATTCCTATTTGGGTGTTCAAATGGTAAGTATTTTCTAATTTTAAGTACTTACAGTCATAACACATTTGAGCTAGAAGGGATAGTAAACACCATTAATAATCATTAGTAATCCAGCCTAGTTGTTGTGTAGATAAAGCTTCAAGGATCATCGCTGACTTATTCAAGATTATGTATGAAGATGATTAATGCAAAACTGGGTTCCTGGATTTCTCACTGCTCTTTGTTACCACAGCCTTATACTAATTTTATATTCTGCATCTTTTCCTTCTCCTCCTTTCCCTTCCCTTCCCTTCCCTTCCCTTCCCTTCCCTTCCCTTCCCTTCCTTCTCTTTTCTCCCCTTCTCCTTTCTCTTTTTTAATGTTATAGCTAGATATTAATTTCATGGACAAAACTTGTTTTCAAGAATAAGGGAAATATTCTAATTAAAATAGTAATTGAAGAAGGCTTTTACATGCACGTTTTATGTCATCCAAACCTTGCCTTTTGTTGTAGGGCTTCACTCACTGATTAAACATTCTGCAAAACGTAGGTGGTTATGCAAGGATAACTCTGCAATGTGCCATATCTTGAAACAAGAGATTTAGTGTGGTATAAAATGACCACAGAGACCACATTCTGCAATGAATGGTCATCCTTACCTTTTATTCACCAGCAGTTTTTACCTTCTGAACTTCAGGCCATCATTTAAAGTTTGGATCATTTAAAAACATTTTTGTTCTATTTATTTTTAAAATCCCATGGAAGAAGCAGTATAAGGTGTTGACAGCTAAAAATGCAATAAACCAAGGGGAAAAAAACCCCTGCTGGCTAACATTTTGAAGGGGATCTGAGACGTGTGTTTCCAACTGCCTTTCCTTAGTGGTCTAGTGCTCCCTCTTATACAACCCTCAATTACTGGGTAGCACCTGTACAACAGAATTGTACAATGTTAGTGCTGGCAAGGGACTAAGAGAACCAAAAACCTTCATTTCACTGTTGAGATTCAGAAAGATGAAATGACACATCGAAGGTCACCTTCTAATTCTTCACCACAATTGATCGACTTTGGATATTAAGGTGGGTTGTTCTTTGTTTACTGGAAGAATGGAATTTCTATATAATAAAGATCTTTATGGCAATTTGTCTCTGGAGATTTAAACAGAGCAGGAAATTCTGAATTATGGTTCCTGCAAGAGTTCTAACTTGGCCACAGCCAGTATAATCATTAAGGCACAGTCTTTGGACATATTACATTGGCGTGTTTTTTCAGCTTTTTAAAAGATTAATTGAATATTAGATTGTGTGTAAGCTTGATAGCTGCACTCATTGGAGAAAGAACTTTTCTGTCAACCAAACACACTGCCTAGGGGAAAGAAAGTCAGGAAGGACAAAGGAATTTTAGAGTCTGTTTCAACAAAGAACCGTCTCTGGATGTGGGATGCAGAGGTGAATCCAGACGGAATGCCAGTGAGCTACTTTGCCAAGCTTGTTAAATTCTCTCTTTACTGACACGTCACCAACAAGTTAGGAGGATGTTTCGCAGTCCTAAACTCTGTTAGGCATCAGGATTTTAGGATTTTCCCTCCTCCCCTAAAGTGACAGTCCTATGTGTTTTGCTGAAGCTCGGCTCTCTATAGATGACTGTGTAGCACTTCTCAGAGACAAGTGCAAATAACTACAGAAGCTTGACCGGGTATTAGAGTTTAGAAAATATTTACCAAATCAATTTGAAAATGGTTAAAATATTACTGTATCCTGCAACAAAATAACAGTTCAGTGTTTTGACTCCTATTCTTTTCCTAAAATCACATGAGTTCCCTTAGTGATCGTTTCTCCCCATCCTCTCAGTTTAACACAAACGAAAACAGAGATTTGAGGTGTTAGGAATCATGGGCATGATCAAAAGTGGGAGAGGAAAATATCCCAGAAGCCTAAAACCTAGCATGTAGCCCAGTATTTGAAAATAAAATTAAATTATCCAAGAGTGAATGAATCCAGGCTTATGAATTCCCAATTGTTACTTTTTCCCTTGCATCATGATTACTAGTCCACTGGGTTTCTCATCTCAGTCCCCCATCTCCTGTGCTTTCAGATGACCCCGTTGAGGTTGATTCTGGGGGCCTGCAGTCAGGTTGGGGTACCTGAGTCCTCATCACCAAGGCAGTCTTGAGGTCTGTGTCTTTCTACATGTCTTGAACAGGCACTTCAATCAGTGTACTAATTTGGAATTGCTGAGAGCACAACTCCCTATCTACTTGTTTCTTTTAACACGGACATTTTTAATCAAGTGCCTAATTTGGTCCTGGGGGACTTTACTCTGCTTTAATAATACATGTGACAAAATTTACCTCTTTGCTTTGAAAGTTGTTAATTATGGAGTGCATTTCAAATGAGCTATCGTGGCCAAGAAATCATCCCTTCTGGATGCTTATATATTTTAATACTGGGAAGAAGCAATAAGCAATGAAAGGTTATGAAACGCCTCTCCATATGGGTAGTGGTGCATTGGGGGAACCAAAGAGGGTAATCAGGAGGACTTTTTGGTGATGAGCTTGTATCAGGTTGTTTTCAGGTTATGCTACAGACTCTACATAACCCAGAGGACTTAACCTGCTTTCAGAGCAGGTGGAAGAAGAAGAGGTTTAAGTAGGGAGGCCTTCAGACAGATGCGTGGGCTAAGTCTTTGATCTCTTTAAGGAGGTAGAGTCAGTTGCTTTTTAAATGCCTTACACAGTGAGGATGGTTAATTGTAGGTGACTCTAAGCTTTTGGTGAACTTTCTGGTGTATTCTCAGACTCACTTGTGTTGTGAATTCTTATGGCCACTAAAGTTATTACTTCTTACTTAATAAATTAGCAGTAAGTTTCCAAGAGATTTGTAATGGAGCCTCTCATCTTCAGATATACAAATGCGGTTTTAATACCGATGCAATTAAAAAGATTTAAACAAGCAGTAAATTACCATGCCTTAAAAGCAGCAGATCCTAGCCAACCCATTTGTACATGTTAGCCTCAAAAGATGGCTTTTAGTGGCTTAGTTCCAGAGCTCCTTCCATTATTTTCTCATTCCCTAAAATGATTCCTCGGCTTTGAAAAAGACATATGGGTGCCATACAAAATATTTATTTTAACCCTCTATGGGACAGTATCTCAGAGAATATGATTGCTCAAGAGTTGGAGTGTGGGATAGGTCTTCATGAGTGGGCATTTTATGTCATCTACTACAAGGCTTGCTTACTCTTGTACCAGAAGCAAGACAGAAGGCAGACCTAAGAGAATCTTTCCATGTTGTTTTATGAGAAAAGCCGGAGATTTTTTTTTAAATAAACCTAAACTGAACCAAGATTTACTAGACATTCACAGGGCTGTGGGAAATAGTTTGAGTGGACCATCGCAATATGACCTTGCCTTCGTATCCACTAGCAACCAAAAAAGTAGGTTAACTTTTGGAACTCTTGGCGAGGACAATTTTCCTTCTGGGAACCAGCCTAATAAGAAAAATGTTGTCAGTAGCATCTACGTATTTTGCAGAGTAAGAAAGCTTGATTGGCAAAGGGTGAAATCTGATTAGTATTAGGCTAGATGAGGAAGATTGAGAGCCACCATGCCTGCATTTGTAATGGAAGGAGAGACTGTGGTGTCTGTAAAGAGTGCTCATGTGTGGCTGGTTCACTTAACATCCTTGTCATCAGTGTCCTACCTGTCAAATGAGAAGTTTAAAGAAAGTAATGACAAACGGTCCTTCTGGTTTGAGTGTGTGTGTGTGTGTGTGTGTGTGTGTGTGTGTGTGTATGGGCTATGTGGTAGGATCCAGCATACAGTAAGGGAAAGACTGTCGCCAAGGTGTCAGGGGGCCTGGTGGTGGTTGTAACTCTGTTACTGCATTCATGCTAGTACTTCTGGACATTCAGAGCATTTCCAGATTTGCACACTGCTCTACTGAATATTCTTGCATCTTTTTCTTTGGAATAAATTCCTAACAGTAGATCAAGGGTGCTCATTTATAAAACTTTTATTATGTTAATAGAACAAAACTACCACATTACACTCTTACCAGGTACATAATTTTGCCCATTTCACCACATATTTGGTATTATAATATCAAATGGGTATTGTGATAAAAGTAAACCAAGATGAATATGAGAATTTTGAAAATGAATTAACATCAACAAAAGATGCGAGAACCTTCAGAAAAAGTTAGGTAGCTGAAAGTCCTATTTTGTAGCTTTTTATGTCATCTGTGGTTAACTCTCTCTCTCTCTCTCTCTCTCTCACACACACACACACACACACACACACACACACACGATGTCCCCCCTGCCCATTTCTTTCTCTCTTTAACATTCTATTCTCTGGCTCAATTTAAACCATCTTACTCTATTTGCAAGAGGTTTCGGCTTTGGGTGGCTGTTTTGCACTACGTCAACAACTAACCCTAATCAAGTATATGTGCAATAAGAATGTCTATCCTGATTCCAAGTCTCAGGTTTTCATGACACTGAAAACTTCCTATTATAGGGGGAAAAAAAGAGTTTTTCCAGCAATATCTAAGATCTTGGAATCAATATATATATTTCAAATCCTATTTCTATAACAAGTATTCCCAAATCCCAGTGTAATTTCCCTATTGCCCAGAGCGTATGTAGAAGGGACCTTGAAAGCCCCTAAACCATGTACTGTATTGGGGTTGAAAGCAGGGGTCGGATCGCTTTCCCATCACCCCACAGCTCTTCATAAATAAATGTAGATGGTTCTGGAGCGATGGATGTTTGTCAAGCATTGTCAGGGTCACAAATAAGAGGAGACGTTATGTGTGGCATGCAAAGAAGAAGGACACTGAGTCGTTTTTACTTTAATCTACCTTTTGAAATAATGCACAGTGGACTTGGTACATGCTCCCAGCATGTCACTTATGAGACGTGTGATAACCTTGCACAAGTCATTTCCTCTCTCAAGATCTCAATTTTCTCCAATATGAAATAAAAATTCTTAGAGCAAAATGAAACCAAAAATTTCTAAAGTGAACATTTAAGAATTTTTTGAGGGCATGCTCATGGCATGTTAGAAAGGCTGATGTATTAGGACAGTGTTATCATGAGTCCAGGACATATCAAGATTCTCACTTCTGTTCATTTTTATTATCAACAAGCAAAATATGGCAGATAAAAGGCCTGCATGTTATTTTCAAAGTCATATAACCAGGCCATAATTTAAAAGTAGCATTGAAGAATAAAGTACCAATGTACTCTGTTAAATTTGGGCTTGGGTATTATAGTAGAAATTATTATATTTTATGAGTCAGAGAATGAGGTTTGTGCTCAGGAAAGCATTGGGATTTCCTGAACTAAAATGAATTTAACAGATTTGTACACAATATCAGAGGAACCTCTAGTAGAGTTGTATTTTAAACCAATCATTGAAAGTCTTATTTTCTTTTCTAGACTTTTTCTACAAAAAGACACAAGAAATTGAATCCGATCTTGTACTCAGAAGTACAAGAGTTAAATATATACAGAATAATTATAAAATGATTTAGTAGGCAAGGTAATAGAGATCAGATTAAGATATGAAAGAATCAGGGGGTTGCATCTATCTCTCCCAGCCCTGGGAGGGGAAGAGCAGTGGGGATGGTGTCTAGGGAAAGCAACAGCTAGCTATGTTACGTGATTTGCTGAAGGCAACACCACTAATTAGTGGCTGAGTAAGTCCCAGAATTCCACAGTCAGTATCTTTCTGGAGTCTCTAAATTCTTACTCTACTTTAAGGAATGGAAACGAATGGATCTTAGATGATGCAATATCTTTCCCCTACCTTATGTAAGCTCTCTAAGTATACTTTATATTTATCTACAGGTAGTAGAAGTATCTCAAGAAGGACAGTAATTGCCCTGTTTTCTTAGTGTCTAAACTTTTCTCTCTTTTGTTCAGTGCCCACCTATTTATTGTTGTCCAGGAATCTTCTGAAGAGCACTTCAAGTGTCTTAGTCTCAGGGAATGTGTTATCTTTCTTTGCTTTCCCACAGTTAATAGAGCTGCTGTGACAATTTGAAGGGACGGGGATAGAAGGCAAGTAATTATTGTAACTCTGAAGGGATAGAGGTAAAGGGCAATGTGTAACTATTTGCTGCTAACACTAGTAAAAGTACATTAACTGATTTCATTTATACTTCATGCAGAGCACTCTCTTAGGAGTATAAATTTATTGTTTTACAAAGGCACTCAAAAATCAAAGAAACAAATTTTGTCTTTTTCACTGGTTAGTCTGAAATATTCTTCTTCATCTCTCAGCATAATCTATCAAGCAGTTAAGGGCAAAGAAAATTATTTAATATATTTTCCACCAGAAAAAATATGCAGAGTACCTGGAATATAAAAGAAACACAATGCATTTTTTGTTGATTTCGTTGATTCATGAATGAATGAACCAAGAAATAAATGTAGACTTCATTGTATTCATTGCTTCACATGGACCTAACTATAATCAGGTCTTTCTTGACTTCCATTTGGTAGGTTCCCTGGATTAAACACTCTGATTTTTCACTGTTAAGCATGGTAGATGGTAGAGTTATTCCCAGTTCTTTCCTTGTTACAGAGATCTGCAGCCGCACGCTTCATGTGGCCTCAAGACAGATAGAATGTACTCCTGTTCTCCATGACTTTGGACTTGGCAAGATGATTTTGCCTTATGGGATGTTAGTAAATATGATGTAAGAGGAGGCATGAAATATACTTGCCTGGCTGAGGTTGGCCTTCTTATTCTACAAGTTGAGTTATATACTTACCAAGAGTCAGTTGTCTTTGTTCCTGTGCCCGTGTAACAGGTGCGCCCATTATTCTAATTATGTACTTAATGTTACATAAGCCAATGAATCGTGTGCTAAAGAACAAACTTTCCTCTATGAAACTAATTTGGATGCTTTTTAAAGACTTGATGAAGGCAAATTGTTTAAAAAATGAAGTCAAATTAGGTGTTAGTGAGAGTTTTTTTTTTTCTTTTGCGGTACTGGGGATGGAACCCAGGGGCATTCTACCTCCGAGCTACACCCCAGCCCTATTTTTATTCTTTATTTTGAAACAGGGTCTCACTAAGTTGCAGAGGGCCTAAGCAGCTGAGGCTGGCCGCAAACCTGCGATCCTCCTGTCTCAGCCTCCCAAGTACTGGTATTACAAGTGTGCGCCACCACGCCCTAAAGTGACAGTTTTTAAAAGACTGGAGGAAAATATTGAGAAGGATCTTGCATTGAACTTGTTCTGTAAGTTCTTGAGTTCTCTTCATTCTTTTTTTTTTTCTTTTTTTTTTTTTTTTTTG
>PVJS01038104.1:0-19577 GCA_004027185.1 Glis glis
TACTGGGGATTGAACCCAGGGGCATTCTACATCTGAGCTACACCCTCAGCCCTATTTTTATGTTTTATTTTGAAACAGGGTCTCACTAAGTTGCGGAGGGCCTCACTAAGTAGCTGAGGCTGGCCATGAACCTGTGATCCTCCTGTCTCAGCCTCCCAAGAACTGGGATTATAAGCGTGCGCCACCACGTTTGCGTACCATTTGCATTCCTTCAACAGCGAGCGAGGGATTCCCTTGCTCTACAAGAGTGCTATTGTCAGTTTGTCATTGCTGCTGCAGTTATTTGGTTTTATTTTATTCTTAGGTGTGAAATTGTGTCAAATTGTAGTTTTAACTTCCATTTATCTAATCATTGGTGAACATATTTTTATATGCTTATATGCCATCCATGTACGCAAAATGTCTGTTCAGAGGCTTTTCTTCATTTTTTAAATCATGTTTTTTAATTTTAAGCTCAAAGAATTCTTACTACTTTATGAAGACAATCCATTATCAGAGATGTGATGTATAAACATTTTCTCAGTCTGAGAATTGTCTCTTTTCTTAACAGTATTTTCCAGAATAAAAGTTTTAAATTTGGATAAATTGTAACTTATCCCATTTATTTTTCTTTTGTGGTTTGTGCTTTTTTGTGTCAGATCCAATGCACTTACTTTCTCCTATGATATATTTTAGAAAATTTATAGTTTATAGTTAAAATTTATACTTAAATATAAATTCTTATATTTAAGTCTATGTTCCATTTTGAGTTAATTTTCATGTAAACTATAAGGTATTTGTTAAGGTTCACCTTTTTTGTTGTTGTTTATGTACATTCAGTTTTTCCAGTGCCATCTGTTGAAAATATTATTTCTCCATTGAATTACATTATACCTTTATTTAAAAACAAAGACAAAGAAAAACTGTGATTATATTGGTGTAGGTCTATTTTGGAACCCTCTGTGTATCTATTTCCACCAATACCATGCTATAATGATTATAACAATTTTATGGTGCCTTTATATAGTTAGAGTGAATCTTCCAACTTTATTCTTTATTTCAGAATTATTTTTGATACTATGACTTCCCTAACTCTCTATACAATGTCAAAATTAGCCGGTATGGTGGTGCACACCTCTAATCCCAGGATTTAGAAGGTTAAGATGGCAGGATCACATGTTCTAGGCCAGTCTCAGAAACTTAGTGAGACCCTGTTTCAAAATAAAAAATAAAAAGGGCTGAGGGTATAGCTTGGAAATAGAATGCCCCTAGGTTAAATCCCCAGTGCCAAAAAAATAAACTATAAGAAATCTTGTTCAGTTTTGTAGTGTGATTCCATGGAAACTATAAATTTAATTTCCATAAAGTGAAAACTTAATTATATTGCATCTTCTTGTCTATGAACATGGTATGTTTATTTATTAAGATCTTCTTTATTTCTTTCATCAATATATTATAGTGTTTTAGGTACAGATTTTGCCCTTCTTTTGCTAGTTTTACCTGAATGTTATAGTTTGAATTTTAAATGTACCCCAAAGGCCTAGATGCTAAACTCTTCGTCACCAGCCTATCACACAACTGGGAGCCGGTGGATCCTTTACAAGTTGGGAATGAAGCCCTCAGCCTGTGGATCCTGATGCCACCTCCAGGTAAACAGTGTCAGAGTGGAATTAAATCAGAGGACACCCATCTGCTTTTTGTTGCAGTATTGCTTGCTTGATGGTAGCAAAAAGAGACAGAAAAAGGGCAAGCGTCCTAATATCCCATTCAAAGGCACACCTCCAATGACATAACCTCCTCCTACACGGCCCCAACTCTGTCACCCTTGAGTGTCTGTCTTTAGTCCATGTGCTTCTGACCAAACAGCAATAAATTTGGTTTTCAGGACCCCCTCTTCGGGTTCAATAAATTTACCCAAGTGGCTCAGGGAAACACATTTGCTGATTTACTATATAGTATGTCACAAAAGATACACATTAACAGATTCATGGGACATGGTATGGGGAAAGAAACATGGCGCTCCCATCTTCTTTCCCAGATATCACCTTCCAGAAATCTCCTTGTGTTCAATTATCCAGGCACTCTCTAAAGCCTATCTTTTTAGGTTTGTTTAGGGGCTTCATTCATAGGCATGACTGATTAAATCATTTGTCACTGGCAATCAATTTAACCTTCGATCTCCTTCCCCTTCCCAGAAGTTGAAGGGTGGGATTAATAGTCCCATCTCTCTAATCCTGTCTTTCTGGTAAAATCGGCTCTCCTGCTGTCAGCTATGAGTCGACCCGTTAGCACACAAAATAAAGTTTCACTTCAGAGATTCTGAGGATTTTAGAAGTTTTATACAAGGAAACAGGACTAAGGCCAAATATATATTGCATAACACCACAGTGAGTAACCCCCTAAAATGAATATGGATGTTTGCATATGAGATAAAGACTGCTGGTGTCCTTTCTCTTGAGAGACAGTCTTTTTAGAAACTTAAGGACATGGATTCTGGGTTCTTATTTTAACTTTAGAATGTAAATAAATCCACCAGGAGAAAGATCAGTGTATCCACCCCTAAAATGCACCATATCACCAGGAGTCTCCTCCACCACCACTATCATTAGAATATAAATATTTCAGGGAGATAAATTGATCTCTTGAGTCACAAATTAACTTCTAAGACTTGTCTTTTAGCTAGGCTCCCAAGTTTCAGTAAAACTTGCTCCGTGAGCTCTAACTGTGCAGAAACATGAAAATATTTTCTTTGCAGTCCCACGGAATATTTTAGTCCATTTGATATTGTCTCAAAGTTCTTGGATGCACTGTTCTTTGTTTTTCTTAATCTTTTTTTTTTCCTCTTTGAGTTTCAAGTTGTGCAAAGTCTATTAACATATCTGCAAGTTCCCGTCTTCTTTCTGCTGTGTAAAGTATACTGATGAGCCTTTCAAAGACATTCTTTCTACCTTACTGTGTGTATTATTTTAAGAATTTTTCTGTCTTCATCTTTGTAGTTTTAATATCACTGCTTTCATTACCTCTGGGATCGTACATATTCTCTTTTTCATTAGAATCTTGAACACATTCTTTACCGTAATTTTCAATTTCCTGTGTGACATTTCTATAACCTGTATCATATCTGAGCCTGGTTCTAATGACTCTTTTGTCTGTTCAGACCCCCGCTTTCTTTTTCTTCCTTTCACGTGCCACATGATTGTTTTGTGGAAAGTCGAACATGTTGTATAGGAGAGTACACAGCGAGTTAAGTACTGTGTGCACTTGGATTGGAGCATGACTTTCCTTCTGCTCAAGCCTTTAAAGAATGTGCTATTTTCGTCAAGATTCAGGGTGGTTTTCAAGTTTTATGTTGCTATAGTTACTCTGTGTACACCAGCCTTCACATACTTCGGATGGTTCCTTGTGTTTAGGAGATGGACTAGTAAGTTTGCTAGAGATTTTTTTTTGCAATATCTGTTCTCCATTTGCCCTTTGGCCTTCCACTGTGGCATTTCCTAGAGAGAGGTTGTCTTTCACCGCTCTCCTTGCTGTATTCACCGTTATTTTTGTCTCATGCCTGATAACACCGTGAAGGAGTATGAGAGGAAAAAAACATCCTCTTGGTTCCCGATTAAGCATCATTATGGCAACAGGTACTCTCAACCTTATTCTCCAAAGAGTGGCCTTCACGAGTGTCCCAATCCTCTTCCAGTTATAATGTTGGAACAAACACACAGTCCTGTCTTCCCTCAAGAGTAACCCCACCTAGGGGCAAGGAAAGTGGTACAAGGGAAGGGGAAGGGCAAGAAAGAAGTGAATCGGTGGAATTACTATCATAAACAATGTGTACATGTGAAAATATACCATCATCATTCTCGGTACTTCATATGGGTGGGGGGATGCAGGGGGGACACTAAGAGCTGTGTGCATGTATGTTAACATCAAATAGATATTCATTGTGATGTGAGACTCCAATGCACCAATAAAAGCATGTTTAAAAAAAGTAACCCCCCCTACACCATATATTTCCCCAAACCTCGGGGAGTTTCTACTAGTACTGTAAGGCAGAGTTTTTATTACTCTTCTTCCTCTTGTGAGGACCAGGTAGGTTCATGGGGGGAAAAAAAGCCTAAAAGACAATACATCTGCTATGTCTGCAGCCCCACACTAGCCCGTACTCTCACACTAGCTGCACTCTGCCTTTGGGAACTCAGAAAAAGCTCTTAGCTGACCTTTCTTATGGAGTTAATGTGATGGGCAATCCTACCTCGGATAAGCAATTGAGTGAGTTTTGCTTCTCCAGCCAAGGGTCTGCCCACCCATGGATCACATGTTAGCCGTTAGTTCATCAACCTCATTTCTCTGATGCATTCAAAGAAAATTGTTCATTGAGATTTTGTCTAGCTTTTTTCTTGTAAGTGTGGGACATTTTCTGTTTTCCTATATCTGCAAAATGAAGGTGAAAATCCTATACTCTCCATTTTATTTGTTACCTGTTTTTCCTATTTGAAATACCATGGATGTATTTTCAGCAAATATATATATGTTGGTATTTAACTCAATTATTTAAATATATACATGCTACTCAGAATCTGTATAATGCCATAATTTGTTTAATTAGCCTCCTGCTTATAGGCATTCATGGTTTATTGGTTTGTTTGCCTTTAACCTTTGCAACTCTTGCTGCTTGTTGGTACATTTATTTCACACACACACACACACACACACACACACACACACACGACTCCATATGCAAATAGTGATCCAAGTCAATGATAGCCTGCAACAGATGGTAGAATTTGAGAGAGTCTATCTTGTATGCCAACATATAATGTGGATACTAACTCCAGTGGTTTGGGACCCAAGAGTATTGGGAATTTCTCATGTCACAATTGTAGAATATGTATAGTGGATATATTCAATCAATTTAGTCTAAAAATGATTTAACCCATAATGGTACATATGATACTGTTCGACCTATAATATTCATGACATATGTCATATGCATCATACTACAATATATATAATTTGTGTCCTATTACAGAAGTTCCTTGACTTATGACAAGGTTACATCTGGTAAGCCACTTGTAATTTGAAAATATTGTAAATTGGTGTATCCATCAGCCTTCTTGCAGCTATAATCTAAAGATTGATCACATAACTTAGAGGAAAGAAGATTTATTTTCTTACAGTTTCAAGTTCAGTCCATGTGAGGCCAGGGACCGTGGATCTCAGGGCAAGGCAACAGGAAGCAGAGAGGAGAGCAGCACATGGCTATACTCACTTCATGGAAGCCAGAAGCAAGAGAGCGAGCTGGGGAAGAAGGAACAATATATATAATCTCCAAAGCTACACCCTCAGGGACCACCTCCAGCCACACCCTACTGGCTTACCAGATACCACCCAGTAAATCCATTACAATGGATTTATCCACTTCTGGAATTACAACCCTTCATAACTCAATTATATCAACTCAAAATATTAATAAATGAGCTCTTCAGGGGACATTTTATATCTAACTATAAGAGTTGGAAATGCATTTAATATACACTTTACATACACACTTGACTAACAGAATTGAGGTGCAGTGAACAAGTAGTGAAAGTTGCTAATATCTAGTGATGTTTTATGAGGGAAACTCTTATCTTGAGTGACAGTAAATAGCCGGATCAAAAGTGAGTACCAAGGATCAAAAGTTGTAATGGGAGAGTGAAGTGGAATTTCCATCCCTGTGGTCGCATAAATCAATCACTTTGTGTCTGTCTTCCCATGGAACTTTTCTCCATATAAGGACTCCAGTCACCTTGGATTGGAGCCCACTCTAATGAGTCTACCTTAACTTAATTATATCTGCAAAGACCCTATTTTCAAATAAGGCCATTCATTGGTACCATCAGATAGGATGTTAGCATATCATTTTGGGGGGACAAAATTCACTCCATTATGGTGTAATGAAATTCTTTGACTTAGGAGGGTTTGACTCACACTTTTTAAATACTTTATTATGGCACAAAAGAGATATGCATCCAGTAGAAACCATAGTTCAAATTTTGACTTTTGATCTTTTTCCAAGCTAACAAGTCTCATGATGCTGGGTAGTGGGAATGAGCTGCAGCTTCCACTCAGTCACATGATCTTGAGGGTAAAGAAACAATGCACTACATTGTACTGTTAGTCAAGTGTGTATGTAAAGTGGATTTCAGTGAACCTCAGGGTCTGGCCTCCTGGTAGAAGAGAGTGATGTAGAGGGAAGGAAGAGGGAGTTTAGATGGTGTCAATGACACCCATCAAATACTCCAACTGTTCACCTGAACTTCTCACCTGCCCTGGGAAGTCACATGACTGCTCCTGGCCAATGAGTGGAGGGCAGAATTGTCAGGTGTCAGTAGCAGATTAGAGTGTTTATGAACTGGCAGATTCCTCTTCTGCTATAGAAATTTCAGAGCCTTCATGTTCAAGAGGAAGAAGCTAGAAGATTCTGGAAACCCTTTCAGCCTACATGTCTGCATGAACATCAATATTTATACTGGATAGGCAATAGATGTAAAAAAATGTTGAGGTCAGAGGACGGGATCTCTGGAGTGATTTTTCAGTACAGCCGGACCTAGCAGATCCCAACAAGTAGATACCATGGGAACCTATTCCAAAGGGAAGGAATGCAGAACTATAACTTTACCTGTAAAAATGAAGACTGATGAGCCTATAAATAACTAATATTATAAAATGGTAAGTGTCAAAAATCAAAATTTAAAAAAAGTGTCATAAGAGCATTAAGAAGCAAATTTTAATCCAATAAGTGAACCAGGGAAAGCTTCCAGAGAAGTTAGCATCTGAGTTAAATTTCAAACACCTAACATCAGAGGTCACCGCGCACGTGATATGTCAGAGGTCCAGAAATTCACCAATTAATTCAGTGAATGTCAGCATCAAGGCCAGACCTTGGTCTCCTTCCACCCTGCCTCTGAAATAGTAAAAGCTTTATCCTGGGAAGAATGTATTCATTTAAATAGTTTTGCTTAAACAGACATCAGAACTGACCCTTCACAATTTTTAAAGATGGTAGGAAGTGGGAGGAAATTGCACTCTGAAGAAACTTGCTAATGATTGTAAAAAAATTGTCCTTCTCTTGAACTCGGATGATTTTTCTCAGGACTTCTCAGTCAGATATAATGGTAAAACATCTCAACCTCATCAGTGAAATATTAAAGAAAAAAAAAACCGAGTAAATATAATGCTTAGGTTATAAATTTATCTGAACTACCTGCCAGGAAATTGAAATAATCTTTAGCTATTCCCCTGAAAAGCAGCATTTCTTCTCATTTGGGCCATTTGTTATTTTCTTTTAGAAATTATCTAAAAGGCTCACTGTAGAGGTTCTATTTTGAGCTTCAATAAATGGTCTCTTATAACTGGATCCAGTCCACAAACCATTCCAATAATTTTCTCTCTCCTATATAATTGTCATTTTTGTCATAATTGTCTTGGTTGAGTGTTTATTCACTCAACAAAAGACAGTATCCTATGAATACAAGAAATTGGCAGGAGTTTTTAGTATTAACTACCTATATTAGTTCATAATTCACCCAGCAAACATTTCTGAAAGTGCTTTAAGTGTACTTTTGATAATATTTTAAAATATAAAATTGGTATTTTTAAGTTTTTAGCTATAGCAAAACTTAGCATCACATATTATATATTAAATTTTGATATCTATCTATCTGATAGACTGATAGATCAATAGAACGATAGATCGGTAGA
Source organism: Glis glis (assembly GCA_004027185.1). NCBI lineage: Eukaryota > Metazoa > Chordata > Mammalia > Rodentia > Gliridae > Glis > Glis glis. The sequence continues at coordinate 7,717 of PVJS01038104.1, forward strand.
TCGATCGATAGAGAGATAGACACATAGATAGATATCAAATGTTAAGCCTTGTAGACCAGGTAGATTCAAAACTCATATACTCAGAGAAGATATAAAAAAAATCTTAGATTCCATCCAGACACTGGACCATTTTGTACATGTGATAATCTACATGTGGGATCATGATGAAAGGCTTTGTAGGTTGTACTCTACACAAACACAGTGGCTGATATCTAGTCCATTCTCTACTTACCAAACCTGTGTCCTCGCGAAGCTTTATCAGGTGAGAGGAAAACGTACTCAGTTGGTTCTGCACAGAAATAAATAGGCCAGGTCCTGAGTAAGCAAGGCAGGCTCCTTGCAGGAGAGTAACCCTTTCTCACTTGCCCAATGACTTGATAGAATTAACAGTTGCCTCTTCTGTATCCTCAGATCAGAGATTTCCCATAGAATATCAAACCCCATCAGTGCTTGGATTGGAAGGGACGTTCTCAGATGAGTTCAAGAGCTGCCCAAAAAGAAACGGACATCCCTATTATAGTCAACAGAAATTTTTAGAACAACAAATATATACAGATATAAAACAACAAACAATTGGATCTTAAATGTGTTTGTTTCACAGCAGATTGTCTGCAGCTGAAGAAATGATGAGAGGACTGGAGGGCAACTCTGTGAAAGACAGTAAGTAGGAAATTGTCAGAGTAAAGCACAGAGGAAAGGAAATGGAAAATAATGAAGATGTGTGTGTGTGTGTGTGTGTGTGTGTGTGTGTGCGTGCGCGCGTGTGTGTGCGTGTACGTGCGCACGCGTGTATATGGTTTTGAAAAGTCTAACAAGTGTTATTGGAGTGAGAACTGAGAAGAGAGAATGAGCTAGAAGTAATACTTAAAGAGATACTCACTGAGCATTTTTAAAACTCATGAGACACCTCAAGTCATATATTCCCAAAACACTATCAACTCTTAAATAAAATAAATATAAATAAAATAAATACTAGAAACAAAATGGTTACAATTTCAAAACTAAAAGAAAACACATAGGTGCGTAAAAATCAAGGCAAGCTGCAGAAAACAAATGGCAAATGTTTAAATAGCAGGCAGGGATGGATTAAAAAAGTCACATTATTCTAAAAGGAGCTGTAGTAAAGCCAGAAGCCGACTTCTCAAAATAAATGGAAATCCAAGAAAGAATGGGCTGAAAGAAAATAAAAGAATGGGTGAGGTTGAATTCGATATTTGGAAAAATGATCCTTACTAAACAAAAGGAAATTAGGGATATTTTCAAACAAGAGGAACACAAGAAGTGATTACTGCCCTAAAAGTGATACTAAAATGTTTTTTTATATGGGAAACATGCCCAGTGGAAACAGAATGAAGAGGAAAAATAGAGTAAATATTTTTGTAAACCTATATGAATATTGATTATGTATAACATTAATAGCATAGCAAAATTATGTGGTATTTAAATAAACATAAATTTAACATCCCTGAAGATAAAACAATTGGAGTACTGTAACTGAATTTAAAAAAAATGTAAGACACTTGCTTTGTACGGGAAGTAATAGAAAAACTAATTTCTCTTAAAGTGTAATAAATCAAAGCAGCATATTTAATTTCTAGATCTGAATATCAACTAAAACAATAGCAGCATAATCTAAAAAAGTATCATACTTGCATAATAACACTCCTTCACAGACACACACACACACAAACAAAAATCACTAACTATGGAGCCAATAAAAATTATTTTGAGCAGAAAAATTTAAAACTAATTAAAAAGTAAAAGAAATAAAATGCATTGTTGAATATTTCATAGCTTAGTAGTAAATTATATTTGTAAAATTATAATAATTACTGAATATTGGTCTAATTACCAATAGTGATTTTAGAATAAAATCTACATATTTCATATTACTTTCTAATATGAAAATTATGGCTCATATCTAAAATGAACACATTAAAGAAATACAGTATAGGCAAATAAAGTTATAATGTTATGGTTCGGATCTTAAATATCCCCCAAATTTCATGTGTTGGAGGCTTGGTACCCAAGCCAGCAGTGTTCAGAGTTGGGGCCCTTGGGAGGTGATTGGATCAGGAGGATTCTGACCTCATGAATAGATTAATCCACTTATGGATTCATAACTATTGGGAGGTGGGGGAAATATTGGGAGGTAAGACCTACTTGGAAGACAGATCATTGGAGACATGCTCTTCTTTTTTTGGTATTGGGAATTGAACCTAGGGGCATTCTACCTCTCTATACCCCTAGTCCTTTTCTTTTTTTAGTTTTGAAAGAGGGTCTCACCAAGTTGCAGAGGCTGGCCTCAAACCTGCAATCCTCCCGTCTTGACCTACTAAGTATTGGGATTACAGGCGTGCGCCACCATACCTGACTAGGGACATGCTCTTGAATGGGATATTTTGTCCCAGGCCCCTTCCTCTCATTCTCCCTTTGCTTCCTGCCACCATGAGGTGAACAGTCTGCTCTGCCATACACTGTCACCTCCATGATGTTCTGCTTCACCATAGGCCCCAAAGTGACTGTTCCAACCATGGTCTGAAACCATAAGTCAAAATAACTCTTCCCTTCTTTCAAGTAATTTTCCTCAGGTATTTTTATCACAGCAACAGAAAGCTAACACATAGAACAATAATAATATTAATTTTTAAATGGAGGTAAAAGCCATAAGACACAACTAAAAGCATTGAAACTCAATGAGTCTGAGAAATAGAAATGAAGACAAAAGGATAGGAGTTGGTGAATTATCACCGTAAGACTTTCAGAAGCATTTTGCTTCTGTAAAATAAAAAAAAAAAAAACAATCAAATCCCAAAGAGAAGGAAAGGTTGAGCAATCTTTACCCAAGTGTGTTAGTCAGCTTTCTGTCACTATGAAAAAATGCCCGAGAAAAGCAACTTGAAGAAGGAAAGAGTTATTTTGGCTCATGGTTTCAGAGGATCAGTCAAAAGGTGGCCAACTCCATTGCTCTGGGCCTGAGGGGAGGTAGAACATCATGGCAGAAGGGTGTGGCAGAGAAAGCTGCTTAGCTCATGGTAGTCAGGAAGCAGAAAGAGAAAAAGGTGCCAGGAATAAGATATAGCCTCCAAGAATCCACTCTCTCTCATTAGGTTCCACCTCCTACTGCTTCTACCACCTCCCAGGAGTCCATCCATCTGTCAGAGGCTAAATCTACCAAAGAGGTCAGAGCCCTCAGGATCAAATCACTTCCCCAAAGTCCCAACTCTGAACATTGCTGCATCGGGGAGCAAGCCTTCAACACATGTGTCTTTAGGGGATAGTCTAGATCGTAACCAAGAATAAAAACAGAGCACAGACATTTAAGTAGTTCAAGTAATTAAAACAGTTAATAATATTTCATATCCCATGTTAGGTAAGTGTAAGAAATAGGATACCTCCTTATTTATTTGGGAATTATTGCATGATTGCAACACATGACAAAGAGAAGGATCATTTTATTTGAACTTACTTCCCTCTTCTAAGAACAATAGACTCCTTCAAAGGAGAAATGTTAGAATAATTTAATTTGTGTCTTACAACTAGAAAGGAAATATACTATCTCCCTCTCATACTCACTGACAAGAGCTTTTCAAAAAGTCCTAAAACCAGGCATGGTGGCACATGGCTGTAATCCCAGTATTTGGGAGGCTGAGACAGAAGGATGACAGAAATTTAGCCAGACCCTCAACAACTTAATGAAACCCTGTTCCAAAGTAAAACAATAGAAAGGGCTGGGGGTGTAGCTCAGAGGTAGAACACCTCTGAGTTTAATTTGAAGTACCAGAAAAGTCCTAGCACCCAGTAAGGAAATAAATTACCAAACTCTAAAAGAGAGGAAAAAAGTGAAAGGTAAAACTTTTAGAGTGTTTGGTAGATTCCCTGGAATATTTTAAGTAAGCTGTTTTTGAACATTTTGAAGAAAACAATGCACATGAATAAGCCACATAGGTTTGCTAAGAACAAGTGGTTTATTCTTTTTCTTTTTCTTTTTTGGTAATGAGAATTGAGCCCAAGGGTAATATTCAATCTCTGAGCTATATCCCCAGCCCTACTTTACTTTTATTTTGAAACAGGGTCTTTCTAAGTTGCTAAGGGTCTCCCTAAATTGCAGAAGCTGGCCCAGTACCTGCGATCCTCTGTCTCAGCCTCCCAAGTACTGGGATTACAGACGGATGCCACCATGCCCAGCTCATTATTTCATAATTAAATTAAAAAGAACCCCCTGTCTATATTGTAGATCTCAAACCACGCAACACATTTGAAAATGCCTGTCATTATATGCATATGTGCTTGATTCCAGACAGGGTGGACAAAACTAGTGGACAAGAGATTCATTCATGCTACTTAAACTAGAGCAACTCTTTATATGGTATTTGGGGTGCTGCTTCCTAATATTTGTTTGAAGAAATATTTCAGTGCCTATGAAGAATTAAAAATGATTGGATTAGATGAGAGTCACCAAATAAAAGCTCACCGGCTCTATCTGTTTTGCCACCTGTTTTTATAAATAGTCTTCTTACAATAGAAGTAAGTGTTGCTTATGGCCACTTTTTTTTCCCCCTAAAGCAACAGAACCAAGCAGTTGCAACAAAGACTCCGACAAGCAAAGCTTAAACATCTTTGATTAGTAAAGCTTAAACATTTACTACCTGGCTCTTTATGGAGCAAGATTTCTGACCTCCAGGTTAGATGATAGTCAGTACAATCAGTATTTTATTGCACAACCAGTCTGTGTATTACCCAACATTTACATCCGTGATTTGAATTAAAAAGGTGTCAATTGGGAGTGTTTTTGGCAGCACACAATAGAAAGCCAACTGACAATGGCCTGATTAATTGTATAAGGAATTATACTTTACAAGCAACATAAGGTCTTGAGATAGAAATAAAGGGCTAGGAAACTGCATAAAGATAGCAGCAGGTTCCTCCTAATCTCTTGATTTGACTTTGGTTGGCTTTAATCCTCAGGGGCACAAAATGGTGGTTGTACCTCCAAGAATCACACCAACATTCCAGGTAGGACAAAGTTACAATAGCCTTCTTCTGAGGAGATTTTGCCTTTCTACTTGGGAGGCAAAAAGATCCACAACCATTTTGGCTACACTTAATTTTTTCATGATAAATTATTTATTCATTTATTATTATTATTATTATCAGTAATAGTAGTAGTATTTTGCGGTACCAGGGGCATTTTACCTCCGAGTTACACCCCCAGCCCTATTTTTTATTCTTTATTTTGAAACAAGGTCTCACTAAGTTGCGGAGGGCCTCACTAAGTAGCTGAGGCTGGCCACGAACCTGCAATCCTCCTGTCTCAGCTTCCCAAGTACTGGGATTACAAGCGCGTGCCACCATGCCTGATTTATTCATTTATATAACAATTAATTATTAACTCTCCAAAAAACGACACGTAGAACAAGATACTAAAGGTATAGTAATGGGTAAAACATAAACAGAGCCATTAATGAGATCATAATCTAAAAACGGAAGCAGATGGTTAAGTAAGTGATTACAATAAAATGTGATAAATTTTATGATATCAATGTATGAGATATAACGAGACAATATAGCAAGAAGCCTAAACCATTAAGAACTAGTTCCCAGAGGAACGGAATCGCAAGGAGGACTTGAAAGATGAATGGGACGAACACGTTCTTGGCACAAAAGGCACGAGCTAAGTCTCCAAGGTGAGGTGAGTGTTGAAAAGAGTGCTTGGTGGCTGGTGACTTGTGTCCCTCCCGGGCAAGTGGCTATTCACATGGAGCAGGGAGCACCAAGAGACACAAGCTGACAGGGGCCCCACACAAGTTTAATCTGGAGCACGTGATGTTATCGTCCTGCTATCTATGTAGATCCATACAATCCAGTTGCACCTCTGCTTTGAAAGCCTGGGTTACCTATGGAATGGAAGCAGAATTGGGGTCAGCCAGGTGTAGACAGGTGTTAAAACTGCAGTACTCGATCGATGTCTCCGGAGTGCGTGGGGAATGAAGACAGATAAGGATCCAAGAGGGATCCCTGATGAGCTCTAATTTCAAGTCAGAGATCTCAAGGAGATTGCTTGACTCAAAAAAAAAAAAAATCAATGCTCATTAAATCTACAGAAGGAGACTCTATTATGGTGAGGCTGGTGCAGTGTTTATTCATAGGAAAGCTGAGGAACCAGGGATGTGAGGGTTTGTGTAAGGGAAAGTATCAGGGATGGATTTAAAAGGGAACAGGTCAGCCAGGCAAGGTGGTGCACTTTTGTAATCCCAGTACTTGGGAGGCTGAGACAGGAGGATCCCAGGTTGAGACCAGCCTCGGCAACTTAGAGAGACCCTGTTTCAACATAAATAAAAGAAAAGAAAATAGAATAGAATAAAATAAAAAGGTGTGGGGGGTGTAGCCCGGAGGTAGAACCCCTCTGGGTTCAATCCCCAGTACCCACCCACCCCCCCCCAAAAAAACAAGAACAGATGGAGAAATTAATTAAAAAAACAGGTGAAGTTGTTTTCAAGAGACTGTGATCAATAACATCAAATGAGGTTGAATGTTTGAGTAAGGAAAAGTTGGGAAAGACTATTATATCAGGCCCAGACAGTGTATTGGGCTCTCTGGTAAAGGTTTATTCAGTGGGGTGGGGAAATCTGGAGACAAACTGAGCCTAATGAAGTGTGGGGTGGAGCAGCAGGGCAGGAGGTGAGTAAAAGAAAATGAATTGGCCTGCAGACACTTTAAGAAGCATGGTGGGGCTGGGCGTGGTGGTGCACACTTGTAATCCCAGGACTTGGGAGGCTGAGACAGGAGGATCACAGGTTCAAGGACAGCCTCAGCAAGTGGTGAGACTCTCATCAGCCTAGCGAGACCCTGTTTCAAAATAAAAATTAAAAATAGGGCTGGGGTGTAGCTAAGAGGTAGAATGTCCCCGGGTTCAATCCCCAGTGCCACACACACACACACAAAAAAAGATGAAAAAGAAACATGGTGGAGCTGGATGTGGTACACACCTGTAATCCCAGTACTTGGGAGATTGAGATAGGAGGATCTCAGGTTTGAGGCCAGCCTCAGCAACTTCACAAAGCCCTCAGGAACTTACAGAGATTCTGTTTCAAAATAAAAATAAAAAATAAAAGGGCTGGCTGGGAGTGTAGCCCAGAGGTAGAATGCCTTTGGGTTCAATATATAATAGATAAGCATGGTTGGGCAAGGTAGACCAGATATACAGAAACGAGAGCCAAAGAGCTTTCTTACAAGACAGGAGATACTCGAATATTACTGGAAAGAAATTGAGAGAAAAGAATTAAGACGCGTGGGGCAAAGACTGATGGTGGTACCCAGAACTGATGTAGAGACACTGACTTCTGAGAGATGGTCTATCCATTGTGACAGTAGGGGAGGAGGAAGGTGGGTAGGATCCTGGAGCCTCTGCAAATTTGGTGGCAACACTCTTCACAACTCTCTTCAATGAGATATCAAATTAGTCAACAACTATTTTGGAATTTTACTTTCTTATTTGGCTGAGTGTTTCATTTTATTTTATTTTATTTTTTTGTATGTGTGGTATTTATGTTAAGGTTTGGTATCCAGGATTTGTGTGGGACAGCTTTTTTAAATGAACCGAGTGTTGGAATAAATTGTGTTGCATGTAAATGATCTGTTTCTGTTTTCGGTTTGTTTCTCTGTTTTTTTGTGAAAGTCAACCATGGGTCAGAATATTCTGAGCATTGCAATATGTGCTTTATACTAATTCTCAAAATATTCCTGATAATCCATTTTGTGAGAAAAGCCTTGCCGGTTGCCAATCACTGGCAGAGAACAGGCACTCAAGGACTAAATCAACCTCACCATGCCCAGTTTTTCCTCTAAATGCACGTGTGTGTGTGTGTGTGTGTGTGTGTGTGTGTGTGTGTGTGTTTCTGGGGATTGAACCCAGGGGGAATTCTACCTCTAAGCTAGACCCCCTACATGCAATGGAATTTTACTCAGCCATAAAGAAGGACAACATTATGTCATTTGCAAGAAAATGGATGGAACTAGAGATTATGCTGTGTGATCATCCAGTCTCAGCAAGTCAAGGGTCCTATGTTTTTCTTCACATGTGAAAGATAAAGAGAACATAAGAAACAAAAGGGACTTCAGATAAATGAGGAGAGAGACCAGCAGAATAGTGGGAGGCAATTGGGAGAGGGGAGAAGGGGAGGGATAAACTAAGGCTTGAGGAAGAAAGCAGCTCAAATAATTTTATGTCCATGTCAGGGTCGCTGCTATAACTCTGTGAAGAGTCCTGAGAAATTCCCCTGATCTGTGAAGGGAAAACACCTCAGGGCTCCTGGGGTCCTTGCATCTGTGATGAAAAGAATTTCAACATGCACCTATCAGAGAAAAAGACAAAGGTTTAATTCAAGAAAAGGGAGATACATGTTCAAGGAAAAATGCAGGCCACCTTGAGAATGTGAGAGCAGCCCCCTGGATCTTTGTAACCCTATTCTTATAGGAAATTTGGGAGGGTGGCTGGGGCACATGGCTGGGATGAAGGTCCAACTTCCTCTTAATCTTTGGGTTTAGACTGGTGGTGGCTGGGTGGTGTCTGACCTTGTCCCTCCTAATGGATCCTTTGCTAACTAAGCATCTCAGGAATCTCAAGTGGGGAAAGAGGCCATTATGATTAAGGGTGTGGACTCATTAAGGCTTCTGCCTGACTGAACACACCCTATGGGATGGAGTTAGATTATGAACTTTCAAAATTTTAAATCTATATTTTCCTTCCCAATGTCTCCTTTCTGCCTAATATTTCTTCTATCCCACCTCATCTACATGTGAAAGAATCACTCCCAACCTCCCTAACATGCACAGGGAGGGAGGAAGGAGGAAGGGGGTGCAGAGGGAAATTCACCAAGTGTGGTGTGCAAGCCTGACTGTATCACCTTGAATCTCACAATGATGTATAATTATGATGCACCAATAAAATTGTCTCGGTCAATATTCTCACTGATATCACCCACAAAGACTGACCACACGATTTAGAGGAAGGAAGATTTATTGGCTCACAGTTTCCTTGGAGATTCTGGGTTCAGCCCATGATGTGAGGCCCGGGTTTGTGGAGCTCAGGGCATGGTGGTGGGAAGCGGAGAGAGGGAGAATGCAAGGCTCTGCTCTCACCTCATGGGGGTCAGAAGCCAGAGAGTGAGCAGGGCGAGGAGGAACCAGTGTGTAACCCCCAGGGACACACCCCCAGGGACCCCTCCATAGCAACCAAGTCCTGCTTCCAACATTGCTACCTTGTTTCTGTGAGGGTTAGGGGAACATTCTAAATGCAAACCATTTCAAAAGTATAAAAATTAAAAATATTAAAAAATAAAAGGGTATTTTATTGTACTTGGATAACACTGACATTCTATTACTATTGAACTACTCGTTTTGTTCAAAAGCATGTGTGTGTGTGTGTGTGTGTGTGTGTGTGTGTGTGTGTGTGTTTTGAAACAGGGTCTCACTAAGTTACCACACGCCAGACTCAAACCTGCGATCCTTCTGTCTCAGCCTCCCAAGTACTGGGATTACAGGTGTGTGCCAGCATGCATTTCGATGTTTGTGTTTGCAGATCAGTTTCTACCTGGGCAACCTTGGAGTGATGTGAACAGTTAACACTCATTGGGCCTCTACTATTTGCCAGGAGTTGTGCAGAGTCCTGCAACTACAAAATTATTTTCAACAGACCCCTTATTCTTGCCGCCTGCATCTGAGGTTCCAAATTCAAGCTTAATTTGCTCAAAATGCCTCTGAATTCTTGCTTTTCTTCTCTGATATTTCCTTAGCCCTCACTTGGCATCTCTCACCTGATACCTACCTATCCCCCCCGTCCTCACTCCTTCTACCTTTTGTATTGCTAGTAAAATTATCCTTAAAATATTAAAAACACTCATGTCATTGACCTGATTTTAAAATGTTGATTCTTCCTGATTTGTTTTGGAATAAAAAGCCTGACTCTCCATCTGGACCAATCTTATTCTGCCCTACACGTGTCTGTCCTTAGTTCTCAACCCTTCCCCACAACACACGCCTCCACCACATGCACCTCCACCACACGCACCCCATTGCTCTCTAAATCATTTCAGACCCCATGTCCTGGCTTCCACTGGAAATGCCTTCTTCATCCTCTCATAAATTGCTACCCATCCTTGAAATTCCAGATCATGTGTCATCCATAATAGAACTTCTTTCCCAACCCCAAGGATTATTACTTTAGTCCAGTATAGTGATGAGCATGAAGGTAGATTTTTATGTGACTGCACAATGAATCAAGTTTGTCCTTCAGTGTAGGGTACACCCCTGCCCTGCTCTTTTCCCTGTATCTGGAGGACTATGTGTCATGTTCAAAGTTGAATCAGTTTTCTAGGGCTGCCCATGACAAAGCATGACACCCTGGGTGGCTCTGCCAACAGTGTTTCATGGACTCAAATTGGAGCAGAGTTGGCTTCTTTTGAGGGACGTGAGGGAAAGATCTATTCCCAGCCTCTCTTCTCAGTTTGTAGCTGACCACCTTATTCCTGAGCCTCCTCACATTATCTTTTCTCAACGTCTGCCTGTCTGTGCCCAAGTTTTCCCTTTGTATAAGGATACCAGTCATACTGGATGTGGGGTACACTTACACAGTATAATCCCATTTTCATTAGTTTCATCTATAAGGACCTTATTTCTAAATAAGTTCACATTCTGAGTTATTGGGGGTTGGGACCTCAATATACAAATTTTGAGAGTAGACAGATTAATTGGTAACAAATGTGCTTGAAAAAAATGTGTGTTGAATTACTGACCGAGGCCATGATAAAGCACAATGAATGAAATGCTGGCTCTCTGTCCTTTGAAACACGCCTCACAGCTTCCTTCCTTCCCAGCCCCACCTGCGATTTTCTTCACTCTTCTATTCAAATAGCTCTTTATCGATCACTGTTATGTTACTCTATTTTTCAGTCTATTCCTCATAGTGCTGCTGCAGTATTCTTTTTTAAATGCACTTCATATCAACTCATTCATCTGCGTAAGGGTCCACCAGGACTTCCTTTCTCCTGCTTTATCAGGTCTAAAACTACCCCACCTTGTTTCAAGAACTATTATCTGGCTCCATCCATGCATTATAGTTTAAGCCGTTTATGGGCTTGGCCTGTATGAATAAATACACCAGGTTGGAGAAGTCTTGAAAGAACCCAGGTTGTAAAAACTAACCACATGTTTAGGTAGACAAAATCTAAAGACAGCCCACAGAATTTCTGGGGGCCCAGTAAGCAGAGCAATGCATCAGAAACATTTTTGTTGTTGTTGTTGTTGGTACTAGGGATTGAACACAGGGGCATTCTACTCCGGGGTACACACCCAGCCCTATTTTTTATTCTTTATGTTGAAACAGGGTCTCACTAAGTTGCGGAGGGCCTCACTAAGTAGTTGAGGCTGGCCGGGAACCCCGATCCTCCGGTCTCAGCCTCCCAATTACTGGTATTACAAGCAAGAAACATTTGATAATAAACAAAGGTCAAAGATCAACACAGTATTGGGAAGTCTTAAAAAGATAGCAATGTATTCCAATAGCAGGTGGAATGAAGGAATGGAAAATCTAAAATCAGGTGATATTCTGAGAGTCAGGTAGGTAGGCCAGACAGGAAAGTGATTAGTGAATTAAAAAAGCACAAGCTTGCAATCCCACCAACAGTGTAGAAGAGTCCCAATTTCCCCACATCCTCGCCAACATTTGTTGTTGTTAGACTTCTTAATGCTTGCCATTCTAATTGGGGTCAGATGAAATCTTAGAGTAGTTTTGATTTGCATCTCCCTGATTGCTAATGATATTGAACATTTTTTCATGTACCTATTGGCCATTTGTATCTCTT